>PVJL010002949.1:0-174818 GCA_004026885.1 Lyroderma lyra
TTTTTTTTTTTTTTTTGGTATGTGGGTAGTTCCCTGGCTGGGAATCAAAGGCTGCAGCGCTGACAGTGCCAGCGCCAAAGCCTTAAGCCACTACACCACGAGGGAACTCCCACAATGTGTCTGTTTTTAAGCCAATATCATGCTGTTTTGATTACTGTAGCACTATAATATAGTTTGATATCAGGTAGCACAAGACCTCAAGCTTTGTTCTTCTTTCTCAGGATTGCTATTCTAGGTCTTTTATGGTTCCATATAAATCTTAGGATTATTTATTCTAGTTCTGTGAAAAATGCTATTGCTATTTTGATAAGAATTGCATTAAATCTATGCATTGCTTTGGGTATACAGACATTTTAACTATATTAATTCTTCCTACCCATGAGCATGGCATATGCTTTCATATATTTGTATCTTCTTTAATTTCTCTCTTCAATATTTCATAATTTTCTAAGTATAGGTGTTTTACTTCCTTAGTTAAATTTATTCCTAGGTATTTTTGATGCAATTGTAAAATAATTTTTTAAAATTTCTCTTTCAATAGTTTATTTAAAAATATATAAAAATGCGCCAACTTCTGAATGCTAATTTTGTACCTAGCTACTTTACTAAATTCATTTATCCGTTCGAATAGATTTTTGGTGGAAACTTGTTCACTGCAGTGCTGTTTACAATAGTTAAGATATGGAAACACTGAACTGTCCCTCAATAGACAATTGAATAAAGAAATTGTGAGATACACACACACACACACACACAATATGGAATATTACTCTGCCATAAAAAACTGAAATCTTATCATGTGTGATAACATAGATGGATCTAGAGAGTATTATGCTAAATGCAATAAGTCAGATGGAGAAAGACAAATTCTATATGATTTCACTTATATATGGAATCTAATGAACAAAATAAATGAACAAACAAAACAATAGATACAAAGAATAAACTAATAGTTGCCAGATGGGTGGGGGGTAGGGTGAAAAAGGTGAAAGGAGTGAAAAATACAATTGGCAGTTACAAAATAGTCTTGGAAATGTAAAATACAGTATGGGGAATATAGTCAATAATATTGTAATAACTATGGATGGTGCAAAGTGGGTACTAGACTTATTGGGGGAATCTCTTTGTAAATTATATAAATGTCTAACCACTATGATGTATACCTGAAACTAATATAAAATAATATTGACTGTCAACTATAATTTAGAAAAGTAAATTAAGTCTTTTAAGAGAAAAACTACTAATTGTTCAAAATCTCATAGAAAATTTATTGCTATTTTTATTACTGAAAGGAGCAGTAATAAAAGGAGCAGTGATGTTGTTTTTCAGTGTTAGGATAACAATGACTTTTTCCTGGCTTCTTTATGTTTTCTGTAATTTCCAATGAGCTTTGATTTTGCAAGGGTAAGGATTTAGACTCAGACTGATTGACTCAACTATTTAATACCTATATGGACTTGAGCAAGTACTAATCTCACTCTACTTCTATTTGCTTCTATAAAATGGGAAAAATAATAACATCTGCCTTCATGAGGCTCTTGTGAGGATTAAATGAGACAATTCAAGCAAAACACTTACAGTGCCTGGCACATATTAACTACCTCCAAATTTTAGCTGTTATTACTATTACTATTATATTTCATTAACTACACTTCAAAGACTCATTTTTTTTCTCTCTAATTTGTAACTTCTTTCTAATTGAGATGTATCTTACATTAGATGGTGGGCATGGCTTACTGGACAGCTCTTTTTTCTATGTTGGTGATACATGAAACAGAAATGCATCTTAAGCCAGTGGAATTACTTCATGTTGGGTGAGTAGTTATTTCCCACTGTTATATTTCGTGTAAAGGGTATGAGGGATAGCATTTACCCTGATGCCTCTGTCCTGTCTCTCTCCACTTCCCTTATCCTCCCCTTCAGAGGAGTGTCTCCCTAACTGAAGAGGATGGAGGAAGCTGGGCTGCAGAGACCAACTCCTTTCTTGCCTGGTCCTCTTGGGTCTGCATATACAGCGGGTAAGTTGAAGCCAGGGCAGTTCTGGGCATTGGAGAATTTGCAGCAAACATGGAGAAATAGATAAGGAATATAATTAATTTGGGTAGCAAAATGGTAGTCTTAGATGGAGCTTTAGGTGGAATCAGGTTGGACAGAATTTTGACCATGGTGGCATGATGCAGTCTGTCTGAATAGCTATATAATTAACTTTAACTGCTGCAGCGTAGGTCAGAGTCTCTTTCTCATGGGCCTTGTAGAACTTGCTGGTTTCTGCTGCTTGTGAGGATCAGTTCATAGCCCAGTGGCTGTCTGTTATGGAGGATGATCTAGAAAATATATGGGGTCCATGGTTGGCCTCAAGAGACAGCCATGAGGGAGCTAATGAGCAAGCAGACACTAGTTTGCTGTCCTCAGTAAATGTGCTGTCCTCAAGTGATGGGTTTACCTTGCAGGCCTCAGCTTGTCTTTGGATTACACAGGCATACATGCTCTGGCCTCCTGGGCTTCTTGCAATACCAGTGGGCCTCAGAGGGATTAATAGCTGAAGGAACTAAGGAACTCATTTAGTTTTGGGGAAAAGAGATTTTTTGGATGTACTTTCAAAGCAGCATTCTTT
Organism: Lyroderma lyra; assembly: GCA_004026885.1. NCBI lineage: Eukaryota > Metazoa > Chordata > Mammalia > Chiroptera > Megadermatidae > Lyroderma > Lyroderma lyra. Next base: position 2,615 of record PVJL010002949.1, read on the forward strand.
TGCTGCTTTTATAATGCAATGTAGCTGAGGGGTGTGTGTGTGTGTGTGTGTGTGTGTGTGTGTGTGTGTGTGTGTGTGTTATAGAGGTTTCAGTTATGAGTGCCAGACCTTGGTAGAAAGAAGTAGCTGTTCTGCCTCAATTTCATTCTGCATCCAGGACCAAGGAAAGTACTGTGAAGGAGCTAACCTTGGATTCACAGGGCTTGTGCATAGTCAAGAATCACACTCCCCAGCTTGTGATCTTAATATGACTCAGATTAGAAGGACTTGTGAACCAGAAGCAAAAGGTGGTAAAAGTAGCCTCTATGTGCAAAGACAGAAAAGGTCTGCTCACATAAGGATGTGAATGCTACTAACTAACTGGGGCCTACATTCAATTCAATATTGGGGTGCTAGTGAGGGAAAATGTGTGCTCCATGGAAAACTATGTAACTATGTTTTGTGTAGACCAGCATACACCCTTTAGGTTATCTGATTCTGGTTCTATTGGAGCTATTGTACAACTCTGTAAGTTGAAAATAACTGATAGCAATGCAAAATATGTTATTCTTTTTCATATACATGAAAATAATTCCTTCTGTAGAAGGTCAACCATTACTCCACCCTCTGCAAAAGCCAGGTCTGTATCTATTTGCATATTCATTTCAACTTTCCTTAGTCCATAAAACTTTGTGGTTCTTTGGCTTTTCCTTTAAACCAGTTGCCTAATTCTTCCATTTGGTCAATGAGTTAAAGTCTCTAATACCTGTTTATTTTACATATGTATATGGATAATGATTTTGCTATTCAAAAATACCTTTTAACACTAGAAACATGGAGTTCAAAGGGAAAGTGTAAATTTAGAAGGATTTTAATGTACTGGATAGGAAAGAAAGGCACTTCAAATAAAACTGGGATACCATGAGGTCACATTTCTAGAATTTGCTCAAGCAGCAATGTATGCATATGCCCTTCCCTGAGGGGAGATGCATAAATGGGTTCTCTCTCAATCTAGAAAATTTATAGTTCTCAAAATAATCTCTTGCCAAAAGATTCAAAATTGAGAGGTCATTCCCTGGCCAATGGCATGAACTCCAGCACACTCTTACAGCTCGAACCAAGGAGGTATCCTGCTTCTCTCAATGTCATTGAATCTCTATAGTGGTCTTCGCCAACTCTTTTTGGTTTAGACTAAGTACTGAACTCTGGGAATATAATTTTGTTGTTGTTCTGGGCTAACTGCCCTAGGGACTGAGGATTGGGTCACTGTCTAAGTTTGGTCGTTGTGGGGCCAGTGCTATGATAATCTTGCATGTTCTATTAATAAACTCTGGACTTTTTTCAAGGACAGTTTGTGAAAGAGTTGGCACCATTTCTTATGAACTACCTTAATCATGGTATGAGGCAGTCTAAGCTATAGCTGCTGAAAGAATCACAACTTCACATAAGCTGGGGCATCTCTATATAAAGCTAAACATAAGAAATTGGGAAGGGAACATTTTAAACATTAAGGTCTTTGTACCTTAATACTGAAAGATAAAGGGAATTGATTCTGGACTTTTCTTTGGACCATAATGGCTTTAGATTTACCTTGTAAGCAGGGCTTAGTTTATGGACCTCAGTTGCTCTTTGAGAACTGTTAATGGAGAAAGAGTTTATATTCATATTCCTATGTTGACCATTTTCTGTTGGACTATCGTAATGTCATTTGCTGTCATTGTGAACTTCTAACAAATATATTAGACAAAAAAAAAATGCTCAGGATTTGTGATGGGAAAGAGATTGGGGGTCATGAGACTGTACTGACAGACTGCTAATATTTTCCCCCAAGGGGATGGCTGCATCTCAGGGTTAGTGGTGAATAGAACACAAAACTAGAGAATATTTTTGGGAAACATGCCTGATGTTTCCTTCCATGTGAAGGACATTCATTTGGTAACATTTTTTATACTCCCTCACTTATCAGAACCTTGAGTTTGGAATAGAAAATGGGCATGGATAGCAAAGACTCTTCATTTTCTCTTCCTTCTGAGAGCGAGCTGCCCAAAAGAGAACTTGCACCTTCTTCCTCCACATGCAGAGGATGGTCTTGCCCAGTGCTGTTGGGAGAAGGAGTGTCTAATTCTTAGGTTCCAATATTAAGAATCTTGCTTGTCCACAGACAAGCCCCCACTGCATTTTGTAATTGGCTGAATTTCAAATAGTTAAACATTGATTCACCAAAAAATACAATTTCAAAAATGTTGTGGGTAGAAATGCAGTTTAGTTTTTCTCTAATCCCTTAAGCAACATAATCTGAGCTCTTGAGTCACAGCTGAATCTCTGATCTGTGGCTACTTGTCCTGATTTTTCCATGACAGTCATGGAATAATATGTTAATAGTGTTCTCTTTCATGCTCAAAAGTGTTCCCCATAGGACAGTGGATTAAATGATCCATTCAAAGACATGAAAATGTATAGTAGAGCTCCATTCTAAAGATTTGTAGATTTGTCTAACAGGAAACTGAGAAAAACTAATATTAAGTACCTATTGTTTATTTTGCTCTACGTTAGACATGTTCACATTTACCAAACACATTTAATCCTCAAGATAAATATACTTTACTTTTATGTAAAAGGAGTCTCTAAGAATTAGCTGACAAATCCAGGGATGATAGAAGGAAAGAAAACTTTTATACCACAGATGGGCTTAAATCAGATTCTTTCCTTCTGTTTTCCACCACAGTGTATGTTGCTATCATACAGCCACCTGGAGTACCTCTTCCTGGTAATGTCACAACTTTGTCCTCACAGTTGACTAAGGGATAGAGGTACGGTAAGGGGGAAAATGGCTTAATTTAATTCTGAAATATTTGGAAAGCCTTAGTTTGGAATAGGTGCTGAATACTATATCATAGCTTTAGTTAATTGTAAACCTTACCTGACGAACTATTACTTCAGTATCTAAGGTTTGTGGCTTTGAAGAACATACATTTTCAAGAATTAGTCAAAGGAATGGAAAACCATGAGGGAAATGTGACTTAAACCATTCTGGTTATATCTGAGAATGCAAGCCTTCATTTTAACAGATGAAGGTTTACAGCACAAAATAATAGGATTCTGAGGAATATGGGCTAGCACCCACTTCATCCATAATTATTTAAAATAATTTATTGATATGTTAGGGCTTAAGTAAGCCATTTTAGTTTTTGTGTATTGTTTTATCCCTGTGTTTTTTCATTTCTCTGTTGTCTTTTTCCTGCATCTGTATAGGTTACTTAAACATTTTTTGGAATTCCATTTTGATTTAGCTAGCATTTTTTAGTGTATCTTTATAGATATTTCTTGTGGTTCTTGTTATTACATTATACACACATACGTTATCACAGTTTATGGTGTCAACATTTTACTAGTTTACATAAAGTATAGAAAATTTGTTTCCCTTTAAGTTCCCTTACTCTCATTTATAATATAATTATCTTAACTATTCCCTCTATAAACATTAAAAAACCCCATATCAGACAGTGTTATAACTTTTCCTTCAATAGTCAAACAATTTAGAAACTGAAGAGTGAAATCCATTGTATTTATCCATATTTTTACTCTTTCTGTTTTGTTTTGGTTTGGTTTTCTTCCTGATATTCCGAGATTTCTTTTCAATTATTTCCTTTCTGTTTCAAGAACTTCCTGTAGCCATTTCTTAAGGGTAGTTCTGCTGATTATAAATTCTGTTTTCTTTTATCTGAGATTGGTTTAATTTTCCCTTCATTTCAGAAGGATATTTTTGCTGAGTACAGGATTCTAGGTTAACAGGTTTCTTAAGCACTTGAAAATGTTAGGCACTTCCTCTGGCCTCCATAATTTCTGATAAGAAATGTAATATCAGTCAAATCATTTTTCTCTTATTAGTGAGGTATTGTTTTCATATAGTTATTTTTAAGATTTTTCTCTTATCTGAAGTTTTTAGAAATTTGATTATGATATCTTGGTGGAGATTCTTTAGCTTTCTCCTATTTGGAATTCATGTCACTTTGTGAATGTGTAGATTTACTCACATGTCTCTTGCTAAATTTGGGAAATTTTCCACCATTTTTTCTTTGCATTTTTTGTTTTCATCTTCTTTATCCTCTTTTTTCAGGACTACAGTACCATAAATGTTAGAAGTTTTGTTATGGTCCCATGGGTCCCTGAGGCTCCATTCCTTTTTTGTTTTTTATTTGTTTGTTTGTTTGTTTTAGTCTACTTTCTCCCTGTAGATCACATTGGGTAATTTCAATTGTTTTATTGTCAAGTTCACTGATTCGTTCCTCTTCCTTCTTCATTGTGTTATTAAGTTCCTCACTTTTTTTCCCCATTTGTTTCAAGTATTTTTATAAATTTCATTGAAGCCATTGTAGGCGATCTGTGTTTAAAATCCTTTGTCAGATACTTCTAAAAACATTTGTGTTTTCTCAGCATTAGCATCTGTTTATTACCCTTTCTCATTCAAGCTGAGATTTTCCTGGGTTTTGTAATGAAGAGTGATTTTTAAAAATCATATCTGGACAATTTTGGGTGCTATGTTATAGGACTCTGGATCTTATTTAAATCTGTTTTGGCAGGCTATCTCTGATATCACACCAGCAGGGAAAGATAAATGCTGCCCTGATACTGTCAGGTGGGGTTAGAGGTCTAGGTTCCCAACTCAGCCTCTTTGACACCCCCAGGAGGGACACCCCATTAGAGCTGGGTGAAGGTAAGTCTAGGCTCCTCACTTAGCCTTCGCAGACAGGAGTGGGGATGGGGCTATAATTTTTCCTATGGTGTTTGGCTGGAATTGGGTGGTTATTATAAAAATTTTGACCAGCTAGGATGATTCTTCTTTATCACTTTGGCTAGAGAACAGACTTTTCTTGGGTTTTTCTTGTCTGTGCCTCTTGATGTTTATGGGTTCCAGGCTTCTGTTTTTGCCAAACCACCAAGGATTTTTTTCTTTTGTCCCAACTTATAAAAGACAATAAGCTGGTAGCTCCTTTTAATAACATTATTTCTACTCTTATGGGCCAGTAGTTAAGAACTGCTCCTAAGCACCCTGGATCAGATTTCAGGCTGAGAACTCTACTGTAATGTCTATTACCCTAGGCCTCTAGATCTTACATATGATAAGAGTCTTCTTTTTTTTTTTTATTTTAATTTCAAGATTCTTGTTCTTAGTAATGTCAGCTGCTAGTCTCCAGAAAAGGGACAGCCTTTGTCTGAACATTGTTTACTAACTTGTTTTATTCTGCCACACACTAAAATTACCCAGAAACTAAGTATTGAACAAATCTTTTTAGAAAATGTCAACTCATGACTATACCCTACTTTATATTACAGTTATTTGTGTATTTAGCTTCCTTTCTGAATTATATACTCCTGCAGGGCAGAGCCTTTGTCTTGCACATATTTGTTTCCTCCTGGGGTACCTAGTGCAGAGCTGGGGACTCAGAAAGGCAGTATTCTTAACACAGGCTTTATAGCCTTTGACAAAAGGGGCACAGAAACCTGACTCCATCACCAATTAACTGTATGACTGTAGGCAAGTTGCTTAACCTTTTGGAGTTTTAGTTACTTACCTGCAAAATGAGGATCATATTCTCTCTCTTCCCTCTTTCCTTTCCTTCCTTCCTTTGTTCCTTTAACAATCACTTACTGAGCACTTTACTCAGTGACAGACACCAGGGGATACAAGATAAAATAATGAGTAACAGAGGAATGGTCTTTGTTCTCCTGGAACTGTTTTGAGATTAAGAAGGATGACAAGAATGAGTATGATGATGAAATTTAATGTGAGATGGATAGGATTGAATAGATATTGTTCAATAAATAAGTGATGATAGGGAGAAGCAAAGGGAATGTTATACTTTTTTAAAATTATGATTGATTACCGGTGGGAAAAAGAGAAAAACAAAGAACGAAGAAGATAAGAGCAGAATGAAAAGGAAATCGGAGATGTGGATGCAAATGAAAATTAAAAGAGAAAGAAAGAAAGGGAGAGGTGAAGAAGAAGCAGGAGTTTAAGCTAGTAGATTAGTTTAGGCATATCTAGAAATTATCGCAACATAAAAGTGTCACTAAATTGTAGCTGGAAATGTGGCTAGGAAATCTCACAGCACTCACACCTCACTTCTGACTGGATCCTAAGAATCACCATCCCTGTCCTGGCTCAGGGTTTACTGATGAAATGTGAAGGGACAGGAGAAACTAAGGATGATTCAGGCTGAGAGCTTGTGTGACTGGAGGAATGATGACACCATTCACAGAAATAGAAATGTTAGGTATAGAAATTAGTTAGGTCTTGAGTTGTGTTTACAACTTCAGTTTTAGGTGTGAGCAGTTTGTCCAGGTGAAGATAACTAATTGCTAGTTGGAGGTTGGAATATAAATTGGGGAAAAGTTCCCTTTGGAAATACACATTTGAATAATACACACTGAAGTCATGATATTGAATAGTTCCTGAGGGAAAGGACAGGGACAAGCATAAGCCATTTTCTTAAAAGTAGGTCACACTAAAATGAAGTTTTCTGGCAGTTAATATGAATTTAGTATCCCAGGTAAGTGCATGGGCTAGTTGTTATTTGCAGACTTGTATTACAGGTAAAACAAAAAAGAATGAAAAGGGATACAGGCTAAAAAAAAACTCAGGAGTTTTTTTATAGAAAAAATTAAAGTAGGGTTTCTTTTGTTTTTCCTTTTCCTGGGTCCAGGTCTACTACATAATTAAAGTTTATGTTTAGTCAGGGTACCATAAGCAAACATTTGCAAAGCAGCCCTACTGATGCAATGGATGCGACAAGAAGTTATGAGAGGCCACGTGTTTCTGTTTAATGTTTGATTTACACAAAAATTTTTTATTATAAAAATGATTGACAGGCAGTCATTGAAACATTTGCTCAAGAGGTGAAACCTGTCATAAGAATTTGTGAAGCCTTTCTTCCCTTGACCTTCTTTGCCATATGCTCTTAAAATCAGAAGCAACCTTTTGAAACAGAGCTTTAAAAAAATGTTTTTAATGCTTTTTTTGCCTTTCTGTTGGCCTATATTGTGAATCACAGAGGCAGACAAAAGTGTTTGAAAGAGTACGACTATGGGAACTGTGTGGTGAGCAGTAGGCAGGATGTTCAGACGGAGTGCAAGTTGTTTCAAGATTTGTGCCTGAGAATCTGCAAGCCCAAAGACACACCAGGTGGCTGAGTGTCAGACCTAAGTTTATTGAGACTTACTGTCAGGAAGAGTCTCCAGTGATGGCTGGCCACAGGGGTAGTGATCTGCCCCCAGGCAGAGAAGGAGCAAGGTTATAGAGGTACAGCAAAACAAATAGCGTTCTGTGAGAGAAATCATCTGGCAGGCCCTGGAGGTCTGCTGTCATGCACACAGCATCCTAGAAGCTGGGAGACCTTAACTGCTGCTAGCTTATCTGCTTATGTCTCTACAGAGGAGAATTTGTTAAAGGAGAAGGAAAAGTACAGAAAAGAGGGATTTTGCACACCAATGAGAAATTTTCCCTGTTTCACAAATTTTCTCAGGGTCAACCTAAAATGTTTTCTTTCAATTCATGTGAGTTTAGTATTCATGTGATGTGAATGGCTCGGTAGTTATTTGCAAACTTGTTTTAAAAATACTTCTAATTTTTGATTCATAGTTTTCATTTTTACTAACATGAAAGTTAAATTCTTCAATATCTCTCTTTAAGATTGAAAATATGCTCCCTCCCTTTCTTTTTTTTTTTTCTATTTTTCAAGTGATTGTGAAATAAAGCAAGGTCACAATGTACTCTGTGCAGTAGGCAGGGTTTGAGGTTTTTAAGTCCAGTGCAAATACAATGAGTTGATTGAAATATATCCAAAATCTACACTGTTTGTCAAACATTTCATGCCATGTTTGCTTCAAAGTCACAGGGCTCCTAACTATTTTAATTTTACAGCAAAACTGATTTCATATAATTTCACAGTTGAGATTTTTACAGAAGTTGAAGCTGAGAAATCTTAACTCATTCTCACCTACTTGGCTTCAGTTTAAAATCTTATAATTCAGGTAGATAGTTGTATAAATAAAATTCCACCCAAAGTATGGCAAGTGTATGTGGCATCTTTGCTATGGCAATCAATGTGTCTTTGCCTCTCCTGTCTGTGTTGAGAATGGCACTCTATGTCTGTCACACAGAACTCCCTGCCGGTGTTATCTGCCACCACAGATCTCTTCCTCAGGGTAGTTTCAGTAAACAACAGTATGGGCATCTCTCCCAAGTGGAAAATTCCTGTCCTCCTTATGTGCCAGCAGGTAGGTGGGGTTTCAAAAGCCTGTGACTGCTTTTTGTATTGAAATTCTGCCAGAACAGAAAATCATGTCTTGTACACCCCATAATTTAGTTTTCTCTTATTCTCCAAGAAAAGACTAGTTGAAAGTTAAAACATGTGTGGAGTAGGATAGTAGGGTTTTAACAAAGTTCTGGTAATGTCAATCACTGGTACATCTCCTTCCTTCAAGCAATTAAGTAAACACCATTCACCTCTGGAGTCCAGAGTCCAGGGCTTCCTGTCTCATGGTGCAGTGACTTCACTGTGGTCTGGTGAACAGACCATCTCATTGCGACAGCCACCAAACCTCTCAGTTACTGCTTGGAGAGAGGGTGGGGGCATTTGAGGTCTCTCTTAAGGCTTCCAGCCAAAGTTTGCAAAATCAAGTGCTTTTAGGGGACAAACAGGAGATGAAGTTGAGCAAGACAGGCAGGTGGGGACTTGGAAAACCAGAGAACTCTCATTCAATATAAAGGGCCTGGCTTAGTTTAAAGTGACAGACTTTCTCAACCACATGTGTTTATTGTCATGTAATAGTGTGGTGCCATGTTGTCAGATCATTGGATTTGTCAAGAGAAACCAAATATGTATGTGAAATCTATTCATTATAAACTATTGGCAACAAATTTATAAAATATCTTGAACACTTTGTCGAATGTTCAAAAACATTTCACCTCTTTCAATTCTTTGCTCAAATGTCATCTTCTCAGTAAGAATTCCCCTGACCACCTTATTCTAAATGACACCCCCTACCCTACTCTGACACTTCCTTATTCCCTTTCTCTGCTTTATCTTTCTCCATAGCACTTATTGCCAGCCAATACTGAGGACAGAAACTTTTATCCAATTGCTCCTCTTCTGGATGTCCAGCATCGAGAACTGTGTTTGGCCCACAGAAAGTACTCAAGAAAATTATCAGAAAAAATGCCTGTCTCATACACAGAGACAGGACGAGCGTAAGGTGAGTGAGGCACCTAGGGTGTAAAATTCAAGCAGGCACTGAGCTTGTATGACCATTGAAGTGAGTGCCTCCTTAAATTTTGCCATGCTGATGAAACTGCAATAGTGGTCTCTGATATAATTCTGAGGGTGGGATGAGGGAGAGTGGGGAAAAAAATTAGTGTTTAAAATTAACATGCTACTGTTATTTAAGCATTTATAACTTTGATGAATTTCTAATATGCCTATCAACAGCACAGATAAAATTGACCAAGAGTGTTGCAGTGATCTTGAGTTAGAATGCAAATCTTAAAAAAAAAAAAAAAAAAAAAAGAATGCAAATCTTTTAGGCATTGGGAATTTGAGTTTATGCTCTCTTCCGTGTTTTTATATAAACAAGCATAAAACATGATGAACTCATGTGAAAATTTCTCCTTGTCAGCAAGGAGAAACAGAATTGATTTCAAGTCTAGGCACAGGATAACCAAAGTTGAGAGTGCCTAATTATTGAAAAGCACCACAATGTGGTGGAAAATTGAAAAGAGAATTATTGTCTATGGAAGAGACGTTATAATTCATTTCAATTAAAGTCAAAACATTTTGAATGCAAAGTAATAAATATAAGAGAATTTTTATGTAGTGTAACAAGGGCCAGCCAATGCTTTTCATATATAGTTTTACTGGTTTTAAAGGAATGCCATGCACTCATACCTATTAAGGTGACAATGAGCCATGGTACATAGGATTAACATAATGGCAAATGTTACAGGTTGTTAGATAGGAAATTTGAATGAAAGCTCTCTGATAGCTAACAAAGAGGGCAAGAAACATATCAAAAAGCAAATCATTAAAAGAACTGTTGGAGAACTGGTTTTTCAAGCAGAGTTGAAGTGGGAGGGACTGACCTCTCAACGGATCTTCTAAAGTGTCCACAGTAGTCCTTGTGGGAAAATCAGCTTTAAGCATCTGCCATGCCAGGTAGCGCCAAGTCATTTAGAATGACGCTAGTCAAGGAAGAACTTTCTGTATGTACTCCTTTGCCCACTTCTCTCCAACCCCGGGGGCCTAGGAACCTTGCTTAGCAGGTTGAAAGAAAGAGAAAAGGCACTGCCCCTCCTCCCTGAAGTCTGCCTGGCTAGGAGAGGGAGAAGATTTAACATTAAATCAAAGGAAGACGTCTGCATATTATATGGGACTGATCATTTTCATGATTGAATGGGGACTCTTTTGTGACATAAAGTCACCTAGGATGGGCTATTTCTTAAGAGTGAACAGAAAAGTCATGGAACATGCTGGATTTCAATTCAAGGGAAGGAGAAACAAACCCAATTAAACATGTTTTAAGATTTGTTTTTCAAGTATAGTTGACATACAATATTATATTAGCTTCTGTCCTCAAATGTGTGACATAGTGATTAGGCATTTATATACTTTACAAAGTGATCACCCTGATAAGTGTAGTACCTATCTGACACAATACATAGTAATCACAAAATTATTGACTATATTCCTTACGTTATACTTTATATCCCCAAGACTATATTTATAACTGGCAATTTGACCTACTTAATCCCTTTCACCTTCTTCACCCATTCTACTCCCCCCATCCTCCCTCCCATCTGGGAACTATCTCTGTATCTATGAGTTTGAAAACTAAACAAATTTTAAACTCAAATTTAGACAAAGCTCAAGGTTCCTTTCGATTGCATCTAATGAATGTAGTTATTCAGTGTACTGATTACTTAGAGCCAAAGCAAACCCTGCAGTAATCCTATGACCAGCCTCTGCAATTATTGTTAAATTATATAGAAAGTTTGCTCTCCTGAACAATAGCTAGCATGTTTAAAAATGATCAGGTACAGCTTTAGGTACATTTGTATGGCTGTGTATTATAGTAATGCGAAGTTAAAGAAGTTTCTTAGTTCAGGCTGCTGTAACAGACCTTAGATAAAATGGTTTAAACAACAAACACCCTAAAAATATGTTCAGAGGGTTTCAAGAATAACTTCAGAATTTCTTAGAGGATTAGAAGAGCTGCTCTAAAGTGAATGACTTTTTTCCCAGTTTCTCTGTCTTTAAAAGGGAAAAGGCTAATTGATTTTAGTGTGGTGGAGATGCACCCTAATGCAGCTAACATAGTTTTGCAACTTTTTTGTCTTACGCCCTCTTAGTAAAAATATTTGTAGGACCTGACAAGCCAAATTGAGCTGATTTCTCAGAGTCCCAGAGGATGATGGTTAACTTTTATTTTTTTAAATGAACTTCTATGGTTTTCAGAGGTTTCAACAAGATGTTGCTTAAGTGGTGACTAACATAAAACAGGTATCATCCATCAATGCACGTACCAGTATGGTTGGCAGAATCATATGCTATCAACAGATTAGAACTGATAATCAGATTCTGGCCCTTTCTTAACCAGTAAAAAGTTGTGATCTTGATAGCAGTTACATAAATTATTACATAGGGGGATAATTGAAGACTGACATTAAGCTGTTAATGTGTGTATTACATCTATACCTAAGTCCCCGATTTTCAATATGCCATCCCTTCGTACACCTGGATGCTTTAGGGACTGTTCTTTCTCCTTAGGACTTAGGTTTTGGGTTTCTCATTGATGTGCTGGTGCACTTGTGAGCCCACAGTTGGGATTAGGAGGATGGGAGAGCAGGATATACAATTTCTTTATTTTACTTTCTACTACCCAAACTATCTTTATTGTAGTGGTAATTACATGTATTCAGATACATTTGTCAAAACACACTGAACTTTATACTTTAAAAGGGTGCACTTAATTATAATTATACCTCAATTTACTTATACCACAATAAAATGATTAAAATAATTATATTCCTTCAGATTATTAAAAATAACTAATGTCACCCCAATAAGTCTAACAATAAAAAAAGTAATAACTGACATTTAACACCCCCCCCAACAAAGAAAAAACCCTTCAGTGGCTTCCATTTGCCTATAAAATTAAATTCACACTGCTAGAGAAAATATTTAAAGCTCTCTACTATATGGTGCCAGGCTCCCTTCAGCAAAGATTTTTAATCTATTTTGTATCATGGAGCTTTGTCATGGTCTGGTGAAAACCATTGACTCCTCGCAGAACAATGTTTTTAAATGCATAAAACACATAGGAGTATAAAGGAAGCCAATTACATGAAAATTGTATAAAAATACTTATAAAATTTGTAATATAGTAGTTTATATACTTGTTTATTAACTCATTAAATAACAGGAGCTAGCATAAGTCTCAATAGTTTATATCTTAAACAGTAGTTTAAGTAGTTTAAGATATCTGCAACTGTAATGTGAAATGAAATAATCTGTGAGTTGTATTGGTGACAGCCACACATACTGCTAATACTATTGTGATTTTTTTTGGCCCACATTTAAAATGGAAGGAAATGCTAAATTTCAGTTAGAAGCTGGTGAAAAGGGGCATTTTTTTCCCATTAAATTTAACCTCCCTGTTTACACACACTCCTTGCCTGTTTTAATTCCTATGTGAGAACTTCTATCTATTCTCTAGTTCCCCAATAAGCCCCAAGACACCCTCTGCTATAGTGCAGGGGTCAGCCATCCAAAACCCTGTCCACAAAGCAGGTAACATGAACATGTGAATGGGAGGGTAAGTCAGACAGTGAAGAATGATGACTGATACAAAGCACATGTCTTCCCTCAGCACCTTCAAATACAACCTTTGTTTTTTTTTTTACCAAAAAACAAAACAAAACAAAAAGCAATAATGTACTAGCTAAATAAAGATTAGTCCAGGGTTGGCCTGTGTGCAGCCACTGTTTAACCAACCAGAATGAACTGCCAGTTCTCCTCCCACCTTCCCCTGCCACATCTCCAGAGAGTTTCGCTTATGCAGAAAGTTCCTCCACTCTAATCTCTATTAATCAAAATACAGCTTGTTCAGAGGTTGGCATTTCCTGCTTCCCATAGCTGGAACTCATCTGGCCCATCTCTGTGCTCCCAGAATACTTAGTTCAAATCTTTCTCTGTTCTTGTTGTTTTTTAAAACACAGGTCACATTTTGCCTTGTATTGTGTTTGTTGATGTTATGTGACATGCTCCATCTTCTCTTAACATTATATATGGTTATATATCATCTCAACCAATATTAAGGGAACAAATATGGTCATGTGGTAGTCCCCAGCATTTTTTGGTGTATACTAAAAATAATTTCTTGTGGTGAAATTGTCTGGATCTACTGATGGGGTAGACAGTACAGTCTGATAATAACCCAGATAATCGCATCTGCTTAAGCATAAAGGAAATTCTGCCCCTGAAGAGTGGCAGTCAGTACCAACATACTGTGGTAGGGAGACTGACTCTCAAGGGATATTTAATCAGAAGTTTCCAGGGGCTCCCAAAAAGGTTGGGAACCCTTCACAAAGAAGAAATACATAGAGGGAAATCTCCAAATTGACCCAACAGAAAGGGCTTCTGTTTAGGAGCAAACTCTATTGCTGTCTCTCTAATTGAGCCAAAGAGGGAGACCATCTCCAAGATTCACAAGATGGGGATGGGGAGCAATATGTGGTTGTAAATGCTGGACTTCCCTGTTCTTATGGGAGTGGCTACTGATGGAGGATGCTGCTGTTTTGGTACTGTGGGAATTATGGATTGTTCATCCTCATCTGGTCAGTTGCCAACCAATTGTATAGGTTCTTAGAACACCTCTTTTTTTAATAGGTGTCAGTATGTGTGGGGGGATAGGAAGAGCATGAGTGAGTTGGATTGGGTTCCTGTTGCAGTTTAAATTTTCTGTCTTGGCAGTTCTCCTAGATAAAGTCTTTAAAAAACTGCAATGACTTTTCTGGCAAAATTACTAGGAACTATTGCCAACACAAAGAAACTCATATGAGCAGGAATTGGGCATGAGAGAACCTCCTACCTCTTTTTTTTTTTTTTTTTTTTTTTTAAGTCCCATGTCTTAAAATAATTATGGTCCAATGTTCTTTTATAGAGGAGATCATTGGTGTTTACTTCCTGGTCCAGAGCAGAAGGTCACTGCACTTTGCTGCAGACATCCTGGTGATCCTTTGGTCATTACATTATTCTCAAGCCACTTAGTGATCTCCATGGAAAAAGAAACCTCCCTGTTTTTGTATTCTGTTTTGCTCGATTTTTGTTTTTCTTGTCTGGGAACTAATGTCTTTGGTTACTCCCAGAAAAATCATAAATCAGTACCAAGTTCATTGGCTGGTAGATAGCTGACACTCCAAACAAATTTACTGACTGAGCAGAGAAGTGATTATTCACACACCAGTCAAACCCCAAGACCTCCTTAGTCACATTTCCCATACCCAAGGTGTTTTCTTTTAAGCACTTACCCTTTTACACTCTAAAAGCTGTGTGGGCCTGATGGGCAGATGGTGTCATTTAGTAGTTGGGAGCATAAGCTTTGCAATCAAACACACCGCATGTGAGCTCTGGCTCTGAGAGTAACTGGGTGGGTGGTCATGAACAGCAACCTCTTTGAGTCTCAGTTTCTGTGTCATTAAAATGTGCGGAATAAAACCTACCTTACTAAGTTGCTGGAAGAATGAAATTGAAATAAAGTAGATTTCCCCAAATTTCAATCATTTGCAACTTGCCTGCACAATTTTTGCCATATTCAAATACCACTTGCGCTAGTATTCTCATAATGTTTGTATTAAATTAACTCAGTTTTTAATACAGATTAATTTTAAAAGGTAAATAGGCACTGTTTTCACCTCCCTGGTGATGTAATTTAAGTATATAAGTAAGTATAGTAGAGACGAAATAATGTTACTAAATCCCAGCTGGATGATTTTGCCTGCTAAAATCTCTGACCTAAGGTCTGTTCTCTTTGTTAAAAACTACAAAAAAAAAAAAAACCCCAGAAGATTACTAAAAAACAAAAAAACAAAAAAAAACTAAAAAAATAAAGATTACTGTTAGGTATTAAAAATATATTAGCCCCAACATGACAGTTTCTTTCTTTCTTTCTTGTTTTTTTTTTGTTGTTGTTGTTGTGTGGGTAGTTCCCTGGCTGGGAATCAAACCCAGGCTGCTGTGTTGACAGCGCTGAGGCCTTAGCCACTACACCACCAGGGCACTCCAGTTTCTTTCTTTTTTTATGTAATCAAAGAACTGAAAAAATTATCAAAAGGGAATAACTTTTTCACAATTGGATTCGATGTAACTTAATACCCTACTCATGTGTCTCAGGTATTGCTGATGGCATGTGTGTCACATTTTAGGAAGCTGAGATACAATTTGTGAAGATTTCGTGTTTCTACACCTCAAAGATACAGCTGTCTTGGCTCTTATACAGGCTCACTACTTACTTAGAAAGTACAGTTTTGACATAGAAGAAAAGAGAGTGCTGTAGGCTCCCTCTGACTACTGCTTGAGGGTCTTTTGTGGGTTCTCAAATTAAGAAATCACTCCTGGCCTTAAGGGGAGGATGGGAACAGTTGCCCATCTATAGCACTCTCAGCTAGGAGTGGCGTTCTGCAAGTGATAGGAGAAACAAGAAAGGAAGATCTTTTTCAAAACTCTCATTCTGGTCTCCACCTCCGTAGAGTCTGTCATATTCAGCCCATAGGCTGAATAACACCTGGAACTTCAGAATGTGACTGTACTTGGAGATACGATCTTTAAAAGGTAAGCATGTTAAAATGCAATCATTACATATAGCCAACAGATATATGAAAAAATGCTCATCCTCATTAGCTATCAGGGAAATACAAATCAAAACCACAATGAGATACCACCTTACACCTGTCAGAATGGCTGTTATCAACACGACAAGGACTAACAAGTGCTGGAGAGGGTGTGGAGAGAAAGGAACTCTGGTACACTGCTGGTGGGAGTGCAAACTGGTACAGCCACTGTGGAAGGCAGTGTGGAGGTTCCTCAGAAAATTAAGAATGGAGTAAAATATGACCCAGCACCCCCTCTTCTGAGTGTCTACCCCCAAAATATAAAAGCATTTATCTGTAAAGATATATGTATCCTGATATTCATTGCAGCATTATTCATGGAGATCAAGGCATGGAAACAACCAAAGTATCCTTTAATAGATGATTTCATAAAGATGTTGTATCTATATACAATCAGCCATAGAAAAAGATGAAATTTGCAATAACAAGGAAGGATTTTGAGATTATTATGCTAAGCGAAATAAGTCAGAAAAAGTTGAGACCTATACCACTTCACTCATATGCGGGATATAAAACTGAAAGCAACAAAGGAACAAGACAAAAAAAACCCAAAGAAACGAAAACTCATAGACACTGTCAAGAGTTTAGTGGTTACCAGAGGGTAAGAGGGTGGACAGGGGGTGGAGGAGAGAGAGGGTGTCAGATATATGGTGAGGGAAGGAGAACTGACTCTGGATGGTGAGCACACAGTGCAATAGTTAGCTGATGTACTATAGAAATGTGGACTTAAAACCTATATAATTTTACTAACCAATGTCAAGCCAATCAATTTAACATAAATAAATAAAATGGAATTATTAGGGTGGGTCCTAATCAAATATGACTTGTGTTTTTTAAGAAGAGGAGATGAAGACACAAACATACACAGAAGAAAGACCATGTGAATACACAGAGAGAAGATGGTCATCTATGAGTTAAGGAGAGAGGTCTCAGAAGAAACTAATCCTGCCAACACCTTCATCTTGGACTTCTAGCTTCTAGAACTGAGAGGCAATAAGTTTCTGTTTTTCAGGCCGCCCAGTCTGCGGTACTTCATTTTAGCCGCCCTGGCAGACTACATTAGAGTCTGTACTTCTCATCCAAATGAAGGGGATGGGGCTAAATAGTTGGTCACTCATCAGCAATAACTCTCAATGTCTGGTATGATTGAGAGAGCCAGCATTATATGACTTTATACATATGAGGCCTTCCATTCAACCAGTTCATCCAGGAGTGATGGGTGAATGTTAGAGATAAATAACATGTTTCATCATCAACCATGAGGCAGGTACAAGAGGAAACGGAACTAGACAAAGAAAGTCCACAGACCTCCAGATAAATAGAGGTTGACTCAAGTCCCTAGAGCTTCTGGTAAGTTGGTATGACCTGCCTGTGACACAGAAGATGAGAGCTGCTTGTTAGAAACCCCAAGTATAAAGAAGCAGTTCACAGTCATGAGTGGAAAGGCTGGATGACTCACTGGTTTTTACTTTTCTGTGGCCCCTGTTCCTTCTTGGGAGTAAATCACTCCCTCTTGGAGTTTTTCCTGCTTTGATTTCAGGGCCTATCTTAGTTATACATGTTCTGATTAATTAATTTTTGTGAAGGTCAGCTGTGAATAGATCCTTTGTCCTATTTGAAAGTTTCTGTGCTGTGGAGTTTAGAAAATCTGCTGAAGGGAAGGCCAAAGTCAGTCTCTGAGTTCTGGTCACTGAGTCACTGTACTTCTCACACACCTTGGATTTCCATGCTGGGAAAGTCCAGTGTTTTTTCTTCCTCTAAAAGGGTTCCTCATTCCTCTCCTTTATAACTACACAATTTAATGAAAGTAAGGCTGGACATGCCCTCCCTAATTCCTGACCTTCCTCTATACACACACACACACACACACACACACACACACACTGGCACATGGACACACCAACCAATGTTTTAAACATTGAACTTGTCTGGTGGGTGGCCATTTGTCAGCCAAGCTCTGTTCTGTTTCTACATGTTTTAAAGCAATGGTAAAGATCCTATCTTGTCCTCATGTCCCTGCTTCTACACATACCCATGCCCATGGCCTTACCACCTGGTTCAAGTTTAGTATAATGCCATAGGACCCCATCAGGAAATGCTCTAGGAAGAATAGTCAAGTACTCAGTAGCTCCAGGCAATATCTGACTTTGACCTTTGGCTAGATCTTCGAAGCCGTTTTAATGCTAAAACTTTTTCTTCTCATTTCAATTTGTCTGTCTTTCCATTTGTTTTCCCTTTGTGTATAATGTTGCTACCTGGAGATTGAGACTCAAAATTATGCCTGAGGGTTTATAATTTGCAAGTAGCATAGAAGAAAAAGGCTAGCACCCTTTGTAAACATTTGTGTAGCTCTTGTGAAGTTTCTCTGTGAAAAACAGAGCCAATCAGAACCACCCAGGGGTCTGGGCGCCTAGCCTTACTGGGAGCAGATTACATTTCTCTCTCCCAGAAAAGGTGCCCTCACAGAGGGTCTTTTTCCTCTTCCCTTATCTGTTGGCCCAATTTTCTAAAAATTTTCTTTGCCTTTGGCCTTCTGTAGTAGAAAATGAACTAGTCAGTTAGGAGTAAATAGTGGTAAAGAGCCATCTTCTATGCATCAGATTAATGGAAAGCAGGTTTTTAAAGACTTATTCCTACCCATCATGTTTGTTCTTCTTTACCACAAGCATGACACTAGAAGTCATTCACTCATTCATTCATAAACAGATGTTTATTGGGGAGGAAGCACTGTTTCAGACTCAAGGTATTTCTATGAATAGGTCTGACAGGGTCCCTGGTCTTACCCATCCACATGCCAGCTGAATGCAGTGCATGTAACACTTCTACCTAACCTTCAAGAGGGTCTTGAGAGACTGTGGCAAGTAGACTCTAAGGTGACTCCTAACAATTCCACCTTCTGGTATTCATCCTCTGCTTGAGTATGGTCCAGACCTGTGACTTCTGGCTATAGAATGTGGTAAAGGTAATGGAATGTCACTTCACTGATACAATAGGTTATGTAAAAGTCCGTCTTTCTTGCATACTCAATCTAGAAGCTCCCTTGCTGACTTTGAAGAAGTAAGGAGCTATCTTGGAAGGCTTACGTGGCCAGGAGCTGAGGGCAGCCACCAACCATCAACCAGTGAGCAGCCAGAGCTCTCAGGCCTGCAGCTACAAGGAACTGAATTCTGCTAGCAACCTGAGTGAGCTTGGTGGTGGAGTCTTCCCCAGTCAAACCTCCAGAGGAGAACACAGGCTGGCTGACATTCTGACTGCAGCTCTGTGAGATCCAGATAAGCCATTCCTAGACTCCTGACCCACAGAATCTATGAGATAATACGTGGGTGTTTCATGCTGCTGGGATTACGGTAATTGGATGTAGCATAGAAAACTAATACAGGGACCTGTGGACAAGGAGGTAACCTGGTCCAACACTGCTCCACAGTTTCCTATAGTTGGTTGGGCCAGCTTTCTCTATTCATCTCCAATACATTTCTTAGGATCCTTGGATTGCAGAGTTGTGACTTTACAGAACTTTCCTGACCTGCGCAAATGTGTTTACAACTTCCCTGACTCTTGGAAATCCTTAAAATCAGAAAAAACGATAGAGCAGAGTTGTCTGAAGTAAAACCATGGACAAGGAGAGATCACCGAAAAACAGTTTAAGTTGAACACTGTGTTATTTAAGAGATTCAGAAGACTTGTCCTCCCCCACCCCGGTCCTCCTCACTCCCAAGTACCTTTCCACACCCCAAATTCCCACCGTTGGAGGCATTGTCTCAAGGTAGTGTATTTAATTACTTGTGGTAACTTTCCATTCTTTCATGCATTAGCTCAACAAACAGATTTAATTTCCTCATTCGTAAAATTAGTATAATAATAGTACTTGTCTCCTACAGTTGTCATAAGAGGAAATAATATATACCAGTTGTATAAATAGTTAGTTGCTTAGCAACATTGTAAAGACTATATAAATGTATGCTATTATTATCGGTGGTTTGTAGTGTTGTTACTTACTTTTATAGCCAGACAAAGTGGCCTAGACTTTGGGAATACCAATGCGTGTATGTCATAGACACTGCCCTGTAAGTGGTTCCTTATTTATCTATTAGAGAGCTAAGTTTTGAACCGAGAGATGAACAGGACAGGAAGTGTTATGGAGTGGGGGCTTGAAATCAGCAATACTAATTTCAGAACCACATAACGCATACTGGAAAAGCACATGGTGGGTGAAGTCTGGAGGTGGGATTATCTAAGATAGATCAAACAGCATCTATGTCTTCTTGGTATCTTTGGAGTCAGTGCTAAAAGAGAAGAGCTGGGTAAACACAAATAATAATCTACATTATTGTTTTCACAGAGTTCTGCTAAAGCAAAAGACAAAAAACAGAAACTACAGTCAGCATAGCCATAGGATTATCATTTATGATAAAATATATACATGGTAAACATAGAGCACAATAAATGCTTATTTACAGCTTCAGTAAAAATGTAAGTTGCAGGAAAGTTAGAATTGATTGCTCTCTCTCAGGAAAGCTAGTGGGAAACCTATGGTGAAGGCAATCGTCAGTGATGGGCAGAAAGAGGGATGAAACTACAGGCTGGCCCTGCTCTCCAAAACACAGTTTCTTTTTGTGAATGAAAAATGATGAAGCAAAGGGAAAGTGTGCTGCCCTGCCCTGCCCTGTGTGGGACAATTGTTAAAAACAAATCTTTCAAGGGCACCAGTGGCCTCCAAACCAGCAAGCCATTAAGAATTAAATCCATGCTTCCTTGTTCCTTGATTAAGGTATCATCCAGAATAAGGATAAAAAATGAGATTGTACCTTTGTGAGATCATGACATAAGTGACTGCTGCAAGTGTTTCTCAATCTGTGGTTTAACTTTGTTTTCCTTCTTTTTATCTGTCTACCTAACATGGTATCTACAAGCAACAGAACATCCTATCTGTATTTAAAATGAGTCACAGTATGCTGGTTAATAAAACTAGACAAACAACATTCAAAAGAGGGACAAAGTAAGTTCATTACTCAATAGTTCTTATTCCCAGTTGCGGATTCCCAAATTGAGGGAATATTTTGACCGATTTGGTTACAATTCTGGTAGAAATAGATTTTTAATTAGAAGTGAAGGACTTTGTTTAAATATTGTGTCTATAGCAATAAGCAGTATCTTGAGACTTCCCTTAGATCTTCCTAACTACTCCATACAACTAGTGCTTTGTTTTTCTGGCACAGAAAGGACAAAAAGTAATTCTCCAGTGCTCTTCTCTTAAACTCCTACTGTGCCAGCCTTTATACATTTTTGTGTACCAAGTGAAACCAGATGTTTTTATTTCTTCCTCTGGCCTATCACAAGATGCTTTGATTTTCACCATTGCGGTTGTTCTTTATACCTTGAGATCCAAGAAAATCTAAGCATCTTTGATATTGAAGACGCTGTGATGGTTAGTTTTATATGTGACAACTTGACTGGGCTGAGATGTGTGGATAGCTAGTCAAACATTATTTCTGTGTGTGTCTGTGAGGGTGTTTCTGGAAGAGATTAGCATTTGAATTGATAGAATGAATAAAGAAGAGTGCCCTTGCTGATGTAAGTGGGCGTCATCCAGTCCACTGAAGGCCTGGGTAGAGTAAAATGGTGGAGGAAGGGCAAATTTGTTTTTTTTTGCTTGAGCTGGGACATCCATCTTTTCTTTCCCTTAGACATCATTGTTCCTGGTTCTCCCAGAGTGTGGTCCTTCAGGTTCTTTCTGACATTTATATCATCGCCCCCCTGCCCCAATCTCAGGCCTTTGGATATGGACTGAATTACACCACCAGCTTTCCTCATTGTATAGCTTGCTAACTACATATCATGAAATCTCCTCACCTCCATAATTACATGAGCTAATTTCTCTAATTACTCTCTCTCTCTCATATATATATGCACATATATATATATATATATATATATACACACACACACATATATATATGAGAGATTTTTAATTAGATATGTGTATATATATGTGTGTGTGTGTATATATATGTGTGTGTGTGTATACACACACACACACACACACACACACACACACACACACACTATTGATTCTGTTTCTCTGAAGAACCCTGACTAATACTCCTTTGCATATCAGCTGGTGAATGTATTAGGTTTGCTGTTGATTGGGGGAAATGTAAAAATGGGATGTCACAGGAGGTAGGGTGTGTAATGATTAAAAAGAAGGACTTGTGATAGAATCTGAGTTCCAGTATTAGTATTTACTATCTTCAAAAGGATATTTAAACTTTCTAAGCCTCCCTTCCAATTACTTAATTGAGATCATATGGTAATTTAATGTAATGGTTTATGTGAAAATACTCAACATATAGTAAAGCAATCAATGCTTATTAACTGTCCCTATCATGTTTTGGTTAGGAGGCTGAAAGAGGAAACAGGAGGAAAGGTGAAGGGTTGGGTGTCATCTAGCATTGCATGGAAGGAAGGTGGAGGGGGTGGAGGAGAGTTTTAAAAGTGATGGAAAGCTACACATTTCTCTGAACTTATCATCTCACAAAGGCCCAATTCAGGGTGCTATTGCCTTGAGCTAATGCATTCTGCAAGGACAATGTACCTCTTCATCATCAAATACCTGGGATTCAGATGCTTTTAATACACTTTGTCCAATAAAGGGTGGTAGGCAGAGTGATGGCCTACCAAAAGTGTATGTGTCCTGATTTCTCATTTGTAGGTATGTTACCTTACAGGGCAAAATGACTTTGCAGATATAACGAATACTATAAACCTTGAAATAGGGAAAGTATCCTGCTTTGTCTGAACAAGACCCATCTAACCATATAAGCCCTTAAAAGCACAAGATGAAGGCAGAAGAATCAGTCATGGACATGTGGCTGAATAAGAAAGAGGAGAGATTCAGTGCCTGGAAGTAGTCAACCCTCTATTGCTGGCATTGGAGAAGGCAGAAGGAGGCCATGAGCCAAGGAATGCAGGCAGCCTCCAGGAACTGGGTAAGGCGCTCTGCTGACAGCCAGCAACGAAATGGGGACTTCAGTTCTAAAACCACAAGGGACTGAACTTTGCCATCAACTTGTATGATTAAGGAAATAATTGTCCCTGAGAATCTTAAAAAATGCAGCCCTGCCGATATTTTGATTCTAGCCCAGTAAGACCCATGTTGGACTTCTGACATGGCCAACTATAAGACTCTGTACATTTTTGTTGTTTAAACCCCCAAATTAGTGGTAATTTGTTTTGATAGCAATATAAATCTGATACATGGAGGTAAAAACAAAAGCTTCATTTCATTTCATTCATTCATTATTCACTCATTTATTAATTTTTCAAACATTCATTGAACAGCTATAGGCAAAAAGGCAGTGAGCCAGTTGCTGGTACTAAAAGTGTGAGTACGATCCACTCTCAGTTCTCAACACTTACAGTAAGTCAGTGGAAGGACCATAAAACGGTTTCTAACCTGCCAAACAATTTGTTCTGCCTTAATTCTCCGAATTGCTCAACCTCGCCTGCTACCTACGATTTCAAAACAATTAGTCACAGTAGGGGTGTGTCATGTTTTGGAAACCCATTGACGTGGATGTATCATGGGCAAATCAAAGAAAAACTCATGGATTTTTCCTCCTTGGTCTACCTCCAATGAGATCATGACTTTGGTGCACTGCACTGTGGAACTTTAGCTACTTAATAAACACCCACGTCACACTGCGGCTGCCCAGTGATACGATATCGTCCTTCCTCAGAAGAGCAGCTTTAGAGGGTTGCCTAGGCCGGGGCTTCCAAAACCTTGGTGTGCCTTAAAAAAAATCATCTGGAAGGCTATTAGAACACAGATTCCTGGGCCCTTCCTTCAGAGATTCTGATTCAGTAGGTCTGGTTTGGGAACTGAGAATTTGCATCTCTAACAAGCTCCCAGATGATGCTTCCTGCCCACAGGTCACATTCTGAGTGTTTTTGGTGAATCACTTCTTATTTATTGATAAATATGGCTGATGGAGCCAGGATGGACAGAAGCAGACAAACCTCAAAAATATAGAGTGTCTCTGGGAGTTGGTGCCCTACTTTTGACTATCTGAGCCCTGATAGTTTCCTACTCTGGCTCCTCCCATTTTTGTTTCCAGAACAGGTTTCCCTGCCCTCTTTTGGTACTCTGGCATGTCTTGGACCTTGCCACAAACTCAGAGCACTGGGAAGTAAAGGAGAGGAAGGAAGAGTCAGTGGTGTTTCCCTGGCTAGGCCGTCCAGAGATACCATTTTAAATGGGACAGAAAACAATAGTACTGGCTCATTTCAAACAGGACATAGGGTCAGCCTACGGACACCTTGAATTTAGTCCAGTGAGACTAGGCTGACCATACATGCCATTTGAAACCAGGCAGTACACTTGTTTTCTGCCATTTAAAATGGTGTGTCTGGTCAGCCTATCCTAGCTGACCTAAGTCAGACAAAGCGGCCTGAGGCCCTTGCCATCATAAACAGCAATCTCACTGATAAAGTAAAATAAAACAAAACAAACAAGAACACGAAGCATTGAAATTTGTACTTTTGCAACTCGGCATGAGGACAGAGCATGTGTCCCACTGGGGGACGAGCAAGGTGATTACATAATATGCTCAGTGGACACCGTGTGCCTCACATGATTGCAGCCTCTCCTTATCCCCATCCTCTATTAGTATCCCCTCAGCAAATTCTGTTGTTCTTAATTCCCTCATTGCCACCCTTCTGTGAACTTTTAAAGTCAAAAGGCACACTGTAATATATTGGTACAGGCAACTGCTAATGACTTATTGCCCAGTCCTCTGGTGTTGTCCTTCTAAAGTTCTTTGATTTGACAAATGAAATGGCTGTAAACCTTGGTATAGTGATTCCAGGCAACCATCTTGAACTCCTAAATTGAGCACTTGTAGATGTCACATCACCTTGATTATCTGTATGGATCTTGGTTCCTCTTTTTAAGATTCATAAATCAGAACTTTGGCAAATAGTGCTTTCTAGATTGAAAATAAAAACAGCATCTTTGTTGTAGAAATTGGTTTTTGCTTAGGTCCTCTTTCTAAAGAGCTCTTTCCAGAACTATAGGATGATGGTTTATCTCCAGATGACTGTGAAGTTATTTCATTTGTGTTAGGTCTCTGCAAAATGAAAATGACCATTTTGACATAAGAACTTTTACATATCTGTACATCTCTTTTCTTTTAACCAGAGTAAAAAAACATTATTGCTTTTATTTGTTAAATGATTAGTTTTGTTTTGCTCTAAAGCAGGGATTTTTAACTTATTTTGTGCCGTAAACCCCTTTCTTAGCATATTGTTTTGCTTCATTTTTAAAAATTATTTATTTATTTTTAAAGTTACAATTGACATTCAATATTATTTTATATTAGTTTTGGGTGTACAGCATCGGGGTTAAACATTTATATAATTTGTGCAGTGATTCTCCTCAATTAGTCTAGTACCCACCTGGCACTATACATAGTGGTTGCAATATTATTGACTGTATTCTCTATGCTATAATTTACATCCCTAGAATAATGTTTTAAATGCATTAAAAACACCATGGATAGAGCTACTAATAGAAACAATTTTATAAATACAGTTACCTACATAATAAGTCAAATTTATGATATAGTAATACATGTGCTTCTTCATTAATGTGTTAACTATGGTCTAGCAATAGGCCTACCACCTACTATAATTTTGAAGTAGTGATGAGCAGAAACAGTATTTTGAGATCCCTGCAACAACTGTAATGGATATGAATATATCCGTGATTTCCACTGGAGATAAAAATACAGTTGTCTATTACTGTGTTTTTCTGTCTACATTCTTAATTGAAGGAAATTCTAGATTTCAGACAGAGATCAGTGAAAATAAAGATAACAATTATTCCCATCCAGGTCCATAGACTCCCTGAATTTTATTCATAGGCATACTTGGAGGTCAATTGACCACGGTTTGAGAAAATCTGCCTAAAGCACACCTGACTTTAATGTTTCCCCTTCTCTGAGCTTCTTTTTGTGAACTCTAAATTTTCATGAACTCAAGGCAAAGGTTTCTGTGAATTAGCCAGCCTTTAAGGAATGGAAGCTATTTTCCTTTTGTGGGGAATACTTCTAGGCTTCCTATGCAATGCTAGAAACTGTGATATTCAAAGTCTGTGACCTTCATGGAGTTTTATTTAGTATTCAGGTAACAGATCCATTTATTTGAAAATTTTCCAAACAACATTAACTATATATACTAAATGTGAAAAATAGTTTCTTCTCCCTCTCTACTCTCTTGTTGAGAAGGGAATCATTGTTGACAGGGCATTTATGTGGGATATAGTCTTTATAATTCTCTCATCTTCATATGCCAGTGGGAATGTGGATGTATTATTGTAGTAAATGAGAAAAAGAATGTATTCAATTTATTTCATCAAGTGTATTATCTTATAGATCAGGTCCCAAAGAAAGATTACCTGTATTTTCTCTCAGATGCAAAACATCTCAAGAAAGCTCTCTTTTTATTTGAATTTTACCTTTTTTCCACTAATATCTTTTTTCTATTCCAGGATCCAATCTAGGATGCCATGTTGCATTTAGTTGTTATTTCTCCTTAGTCTCCTTAACTGTATAACAGTACTTTAGACTTTCCTAATTTTTCATGACCTTGACTCTTTTGAAGATGTTTAATTAGTTATCCCCCAATTTCTTTTGATATGAAATTTAAAAAGAAATCTCCTTTTACCTTCAACTTCACATCTTAGTACCCTCCTTTGGTAATTCTTCTGTATCCTTCCAGACTTTTTCCTGTGGAAATACATACACATAGCAATACACACATTATATAATTATAAGGATTGTTGGACAACTTGCTTTTAGTCATGTAACAATTTGATTTGCTGATCTTTTTTTTTTTTTTTTTTTTAATGTGGGTAGTTCCCTGGCTGGGAATCAAACCCAGACTACAGCACTGACAGAGCTGAAGCCTTAGCCACTACACCTCCAGGGAACTCCCTGATTTGGTGATCCTTTATGCCAGTATTTAGAATGTTTAATTTAGCATTTGCATACTCTGGAAAGAATTGTGTTATATGTAGAGAACCTTCTGTAGTAATTGATGTTGGAAAGACCAGAACAAAGATCCTAGGGGATGGTAATATAGGAAACACATTTTTCTGACTTTGTTTCAAAATTTCTATACAAGCCTGGGAAATGAATAGATAGAAGGCACATAGCAAATGAATATACTAATTGCCTCAGAAAATTTTCTTTTTCTTTTTCTTTTTAATTTATTTATTTATTATATGGGTAGTTCCCTGGCTGGGAAGCGAACCCAGGCTGCAGTGTTGACAGCACCGAAGCCTAGCCACTACACCACCAGGAAACTCCCAGAAAATTTTCTCTATTGTGTTTAACTTAAGTATTTTAAATGCAGATAACACCAGAAACAAAATAACAACAGGCTAGAAATGAAGTCTTGTTCTACGGGGTGCTGAGAAGAACTATTTGAAAAATAGAAATCCTGTGTTAGTTTTTGAAACTGTTTCTGAGAAAGTCTTTAAAGTCCTGTTGCCTTCCTTTTCTATATATTTTGTGGAATGAATTAATTTTACAACAGTGTTACAAGAAAACTTTCTAAATAAAACTTTTTTATATGAAGACTTTGAATATATAAGAATATGATTTTGAAAATGCTTCTTCCACTAACAACAGAGGAAATAGCATTTAAACTGGTAATGGTGGTTGGAGTAGAAATCGATGTGGTCTCCAAAAAAAGGCAAAACTGCATTGTGGTCATGTATGATTATGATTTCAAAAGAAATGCATTTTTCCAATTCTACCTTGCTGATTTTGGAATGCTTATTTCTCTGGAACATTCAGTATTATGAAGAGGTCTGATACAGAAAATAAAGTCCACTCCTTAGCAAGTGACACATCTGATTGGTCATTGGAAAAATTGTCTGGTCAACCATTAAACTGAACAACTGGGGCAAAGACAGTGGCCCCACTGTGATAATTCATGGCATTCTGACCTTGAAACAAATATACATAATTTAATTAAAGAACAAACTGCTTTATTAAAAAAAAAAAAAAGTCTTGGTCTGGCCTTACCACTTTGGATCCTTATTGTGCCACATCGTGGTCCTATGAGATCAGGTAAGTGGATTTGATCTTTAAATGGCATTAGTCGGCTTCCCATAGTGTGTTTCTTTTCCACAGGCACAGACAGTGCACCTCACCTTAGCCAACTTTTATGCAAATCCATTATTGTATTTGTTTGGGTTCTCCAGAGAAATAAAACCAATAGGATAGATACATAGGTAGATAGGTAAGAAGGTAAGTAGATAGACAGATAGACAGATACAGACATGTATACAAAGTAATTTATTTTAAGAAATTGACACATGATTGGGGTGTGGTTGACAAGTTCAAAATTTATAGAGCAGGCAGGCCTGCTTGAAACTTAGACAGGAGCTGATGCTGTAGTCTTGAGACAGAATTTCTTCCTCCTGGGAAATTTGATTTTGTTCTTAAGGCCTTCAACTAATTAAATGAGACCCTCCCTATTACCAAGAATAATCTCCTTTACTTAAAGTCAAATGATTGTAGATATTAACCACTTGTACTAAATATCTTCACAGAAACAACTAGGTTGCTGTTCGATTAAATGGGTACTATAGTGTACCTACGTTGACATATAAAATTAACTACCATAGTTCCCTGTTAAAAAGAGCAGAGCAAAGCTGGGAAGGTACACTGATAAATGCCAAGATAGCCACCCCTGTTGGAAAAAGCAGCATACATTTGTAATGACAGTGGTCACTATTTTTAGTTGTATTTTAGAAGGCAGTTGAAATGAATACATTGTTAATGTTAAAAATATCACTATATCACAACATCATTACCTAGTAGAGCATAAACAATCAGAGGCACAAAAGTCACATTTCTAGTGATATAATTATATCCTGGATAGCAAAATGTGGTATGCAGAGAAGCACTTAATAAAGTTCACTGAGTTAGGATTCATATTAGCTCAAAGAATGATAGCTTTGGAAGGAATCTCACCAACCATTAGCCATGAGATCTGGAAATGGTTCCTGAGCATATTAATAAGTGTTATTAAGAAGAAAAAAGTAAATTTTAATAGGCTTATTATAAATAAAACATTACTCATAATCAAATCAGTCCTTTTAGCCTTAGGTAATTAATTAATTCTTATTTTGTTAATCTAGTTTAGCAGTCCACTTCTTTGAGGTTGAGCACTTTTGGGTGGGAGCTTTGGAAGTTCTAAGTCAGTTTTTGTGAAGTCTGAAAGGTGTCTCTTGCAATAATAATGTCAACTTTTGAGGGTGAGTCTGGATCCCTGAGTATATTTTCATGTGGAATCAAATAACCAAAAGTTCTTTCCTGAAGACCTTTTGAAGTTTTATTGAGAATCTCTGCTCTGTGGTTTGTAGCCAGAGCCTTTAGGCAAATGTAAGGGTAAAGCAGAAACCACCCATTAATGACAAAATTAAATGGCTGTGGTTTATGTGTTATGTTAGCCAGGGTTAGGATGAAGAAAAGTGAAATGCTCTGTTAATATATGTGATTTATAAGCAACCACTAACTTACTTTATCTCTCTAGGATTTGCCCATTCTGGACTTTTGTTGTAACTAGTTCTACATTATGTGGTCTTATGTAGTTGGCTTATTTCATGTAGCATAATTTAAAAAAACAACAACAACTGTATTTTTAGAGCAGTTTTAGGTTCACAGCAAAATTGAAAGGCAAGTACAAAGATTTCCATATATCCCCGACACTTAGACATGCCTCACCTCTCCCCTCATCAACATCTCCCATAACAGTAGCCATTTACAACAATGCATGAACCTACACTGACACATCGTGATCACCCGAAGTGCACAGTTTACATTAGGGTTCCATCTTGGTGTTTTACATTTTTTGGGTTTGGATAAAATGTATAAAGTCACATTTCATCGTCATGTGTCATACAGAATATTTTTACTGCCCTAAACGCCTTCTATGCTCTGCTTATTGATCCCTTTCCCCACCTCAACCCCCTGGCAATCACTAATCTTTTTACTATTTCCATAACATTGCTTTTTCCAGAATGTCATATAATTGGAATTATATAGTATGCAGCAATTTCAGGTTGGTTTTTTTCACTTAACAATATGTATTCATGGTTCCTTCATTTCTTTTCATGCTTGATAGCTCATTTCCTTTAGGCACTGAATAATATTCTACTGTCAGAATGTACCAAAGTTTACTTTTCCATTCACCTACCGGAGGACAGTGGGTTGTTTCCAAGTTCTGGCAATTACAAGTAAGGCTGACATAAACATCCATGCATAGGTTTTTGGGTGGACATATATGTTTCAGCTTCTTTGGGTAAATACCACAGAGCGTGATTGCTGGATTGTTTGGCAACAACATGTTTAGTTTTATAAGAAACAGCCAAACTTTTCCAAAGCAGCCTTACCATTTTGCATTTGCACTGGCAATGAAAGAGAGAGAGTTCCTGTTGCTCGACATTCTCATTAGCATTTGGTGTTGCCAGTGGTTCAGAGTTTAGTCTTTCTCATAAGTATAGCATAATGTTTTCAAGGTTTATACATATCCTAGCATGTATCTGTATTTCATTCCTTTTTATTGCTAAATAATTCCATTGTGTGGATATGCAATATTTTGTTCAGTCATTCGTGAATTGATGGACATTTGGGTTGTTTCCACTTTGGGGTTATTATGAGTAATGCTACAGTGTACATGTTTTTGTATGGACACATGTTTTGATTGCTCTTGGGTATATGAGTGGAATTTACTGTGTCATAGGTTACTCTAGTTTACTATTTGTGGAAGTGCTAAATTGTTTCCAAAGTAGCTGCATCACTTTGCATTCAATCTATTCAAAGAGATGGACAAGGAAATAAGTAAATGATAAATGTAATGGATAAAAACCATACAGAAGCATAGAAGGATAGACCATGTTTGGGTATTAAATTTTTAGCTAAAGTGAGAAAGCCACTTTATTTATGAGCTGAATTATACATATATTGTCTCACTTAATCAAAAAAAATAATAACAATGAAGTTAGGAGTTTCATCACCCTGAGAATTATACCTAGATTTCACAGAGGTGAGGTAACATGCCCAAGATTACATGGCAGTTAAGTGGTGAAACTGGAATTTCAATCCAGGTTGATCTGACTTCAAAGTTTATGCTCTGTTTCACTATACCACATTTTCATAAATGTTCATTTTGTTAGAATAGGAGTTCATTCCTTAAAATGTAAGCACAAACTATACAGTTAATGTATGAAGCTCAATAGTTTCAAGAAATAGTCCCAATGAGAAATATGAACATACTCAAAAAGACTTTGCATGACTATTATGCATGAATATATAATGCATATTGTGTGGCAGAGAATGTTCTTTCCTGCTGTCTCTGGGAGCCTCTTCTGGGGCAGAACATTGCATGTTACAACTGGGAAATTCCTACATTGTTAGTTTTCTAATTAAAAAAAGAACTTTTTCATTTTAATGACACATCAACATCTAGCCAGGTTTATTACTTTGGAATCCTGCCCTACTTTGTCTATTCCCTGAGCTCTCCCATATAAGCTAGAACTAATCTGATAAAGAAAGCTTTTCTCCTTAGGGTTTTGTGTAGAGATTCTTTTTCTTTACAATTTGCTAAGTAGCTGCTTAATACCTATACATATTACTGATAACTCTGTTCAAAGAAATTTCTCCAAGAATTGTGAATTAATTCCTTAAAATGAAACCACTGGAGTTCCCTGGTGGTGTACTGGCTACGGCTTCAGCACTGGCGCTGTCAATGCTGCAGCCTGGGTTCATTTCCCAGCCAGGGAGCTACCCACATACCAAAAAAAAAAAAAAAAAAAAAAAAAAAAAAAAAAAAAAAAAAAAAAAAAAAAAAAAAAAAAAAAAAAAAAAAAAAAAAAAAAAAAAAAAAAAAAAAAAAAAAAAAGAAGAAACCACTGGTTCAGCATAATAAATGGAGTCATAAGAGCTCCCTGATTTCAAACTATATTTAAAACTACAGTAATCAAAACAGTATGATATTGGCATAAAAATAGATGCATAGATCAATGGAACCGAATAGAGAGCCTAGAAATAAACCTATGAACATATGGTCAATTAATTTATGACAAAGGATCCAAAAATACACAGTGGGGAAAGGACAGTCTTTTCGATAAATGGTGTTGGAAAAATTGGCTAGCCATATGCAAAAGCATGAAATTGAACCACTATCTTATACCATACACAAAATTTAACACCATATGAATTAGAAACTTGAATATAAGACCTGCAACTGTAACTCTTAGAGGAAAACAGTAGGCAGTAAGCTCCTTGACATAGATCTTACTGGTAATTTTTTTGAATCTGACACCAAAAGCAAAGGCAATAAAAGCAAAAATAAACAAGTAGGATTGAAAAGCTTTTGTACAGCAAAGGAAACCAACAAAATGAAAAAGCAATGTAGTAAATGGGAGAAAATAATTATAAATCATATATTCAATAAAAAGTTAATATCCAAAATATATAAAGAACTCACACAACTCAATAGTAAAAAAAAAAAAAAAATCAGATTAAAAAATGGGCAGAAGGAGTTCCCTGATGGTGTAGTGGCTTAAGGCTTTGGCGCTGGCGCTGTCAGCGCTGCGGCCTGGGTTCGATTCCCAGCCAGGGAGCCACCCACATACCAAAAAAAAAAAAAAAAAAAATGGGCAGAAGATCTAAACATTTTTCCAAAACAGACATATATATTACCAGCAAGTACATGAAAAGATGCTTAACATCATTAATCATCAGAAAACTACAAATGAAAACCACAATGAGATATCACCTCACACCTATAAAATGGCTGTTATCAACAAGACAAGGAATAGCAAGTATTAGCCAGCATGTGGAGAAAAGGGAACCCTTGTGCACTGCTGGCAGGAATATAATTGGTACAGCTACTATGGAAAACAATATGGAGGTTGTCAAAAAGTTAAAATTAAGCTACCCTATGACCCAGCAAATCCAC
The DNA here is from genome assembly GCA_004026885.1 of Lyroderma lyra. NCBI lineage: Eukaryota > Metazoa > Chordata > Mammalia > Chiroptera > Megadermatidae > Lyroderma > Lyroderma lyra. The sequence goes on from PVJL010002949.1 coordinate 35,571, forward strand.
CTGTGGGTATTTACTCAAAAAAACAAAACAAAACACTAATTTGAAATAATATATGTACTCCCAGTTCACTGTAGCATTATTTACAATAGCCAACATATGGAAACAACCCAGTGTCTATTGATGGATGAATGGATTAAAAAAAATTGTGGTGTGGAATATCATTCAGCCATTAAAAAGAATGAAATCTTGCCATTTGCAACAACATGTCTAAACCTTGAGGGAATTATGCTAAGTGAAATAAGTCAGACAGAGAAAAACAAATACCGAATGATGCCTCTTCTATATGGAATCCTAACACACACACAACCTCATGGATACACAGAACAGTTAGGTGGTTGCAAGAGGTGTGGGCAGGAGAAATGGATAAACTTTTCTTTTTTAGTTTAAGTAAGTTGAATAAAAATAAAATAAAATAGCTCAGAATTGCACATGATCACAAAAGGGTCCTAGATATGACAATAGTTCTTTGTTTAATGCAATACTGATTTTTCCCAATAACTTCCCTCTGCCACTTCATATCCTTCTTTTATAACCCTACATGATCCTTCATAAAAACAAACAAATAAATAAACTAAGTTACTAAATAGTCACAAGAGGGTAGTCCATTATTGATTACCTCTGATTGACATGCATTCTGCACTTTTTTTAGTTGTCTTAACTTTCTCAGCACTCTGCATAGTTGTTTCAAGTGTATAAACAACTAGGCCTATAACTTAACATTTATCTCTTTAAAATGTATACTGTTGTATTTATAACATCTTTGTCATCACTGCAAACTCATTATCATCATTATTAATCACATTTTAAATAAGAGCAATGTAATTAAATAGGTTTCTTTTTAAAATCTTAGTTTATTATATTGTGATGCAGCAATACTAGGTTCAGTTTATTTGGAGACTTAATTTTAATTGCTGTCATAGCAGAAAAAGATTATTAAAAACGTACTCAGATCTAGATAGAAGAAATGTTCTCTAAAGCACGAAACTCATTTTTAAAATTTCATGGTATAATTATGCTAATGTCTTGTTGTTATTGAAATGGAGCTATTAAACAGCCAGTTGTTCTTGCAAACTAAAAGATATTTCATTTTAACATTTTATTTCCAATTTTTTAAGTGTATAGATATGTAGTTTTTAAGGTAACTTCTGTTACTGTCAGTAACAAAATTATTTCTAAACATTTGCTTTCAAAATGCTCTTTCTGTAGAATGATTGAGCTATCACTTTCTAACTCATTGTGAAACTACCATCTTTACCTTGAAACAACAGACTGTGTGTCTGTCTTTTTGAAAATATTACTACATGGCATACTACTGTCAGCTAATTTGTCCTCACAGAAGAGATCAGATTTGTAGTCTTTGCCTTTGATCTTTAAGTGTGATAACAGCTCTTTCAATAAACTTGCTTCTGCCATAAGGTGGAATTTTATGTGGCACTAAAGATGTATGTGGTCATTTTCCATCATTTCAACAAAACTCACTCCTTGGGTGCACATAAAATGCTTTAGGTCACAGCACATGGAAAACAGGTGAACAATGAAAATATCACTGCAAAGCTTACTCTCTGCCTTCTTCCCCATATTAGTCAGGGCTTTCCAGAGAAACAGAACCAATAATAAGTGTGTGTGTGTACATAGGTACACATACGTATGTATATACATATATGTATGTGTGTATATGTATATATGTGCATGTGTGTGCATATACATACATTCATACATTTAGAGAGAGAGAGAGAGATTTAAAAACTGGCTTATGTGGTTGAGAGGGTTTGCCAGTCTGAATTTTATAGGGCAAGATGCCAGCAGGCTGGAGACACAGGGAAGAGTTGATGTTGCATTCTGGAGTTCAGAGGCAGTCTGGAGGCTGAATTCTTTCTTTCTCAGGGGACCTCAGTTTTCCTTTCTTAAGTCCTTCAACTGATTGAATGAGGCCCACCCACATTATGGAGAGTAACCTTTTTTAGCCAGTCTACTGATTTAAATGTTAATCACATCTAAAAAAATACCTCACAGCAACAGATAAAACTGGTGTTTGATCAAACATCGGGGCAACATAGCCTAGCTATGCTGTCACATAAAATCAACCATTATATACCTTTACCTGAGTGGACCATCCTGAATATAGCTGGGGTATAGCCACCTCAGTTTTGAGATTTTTCTGAATTGCCTGAGTAGGGCTTAATGATTCAGCAGTATGTGCGGCAACTCTAAAGAAGGTGTACCTGTATTAGTTTGATGAAAAGGACCAGTAAATGGGGACATACTTATTTTTTGAGCACCTGTAGGCTCTGAGACCATAGTATTAAGGTCTCATGAAACTTACTTTGCAGCAAGTAAGTTTGTTTGTTTTTTTAATCTATGTAGACAGACAAAATCATTTAGGTACTGCAGGAGAGAATGAAATAAATCAGGAAAGAAGGTGGCATTTGAGCCAGGCCTTGAAAAACAAATACATTTTAACAAATGAAAACAGGGAAAGAGTTATTAATAATGCTGTTGAATTAATTTCTAGGAAACAAAAGCATCAAATTGTCTCTTTTTTTTAAATTTATTTTTATTGTTAGACTTATTGGGGTGACATCTGTTAGCAAGGATTACATAGGTTTCAGGCTGTTTCTTTTTCCAATTAATTCTTAGGAATAATCATTGCCCCTTTTATTCTGAGCCAATTGATTCATGGCCTATTGATTTCTTTATATTTTACAAGTATTTTATTTTTTATGAGGTATTTTTATAGAAATGTTCATATCAAATGCCTTGTTAGAAACTTTGGATTTAGAGCTAGCTAAGATAAGAGGAGGATTTGAAATCAGTAAGCCCTGAAAAACAATAAGGAAAAACTTCCAAGCATTTTATTGACATTGAATTAAAAGTACAAAATTATTCCACATTCTGGAAATGGAAGTGGTGGTGGCATTAATGTGAGTACTTTCTCTTTATCTAGAATTTTTCAAATGAACTGCAATCTCAGTAAGTTAACAGATGTTTTAAAGATCTTCCCCCATCCCTTTTAAAGACATACCATGTCCACATACCTATATCCTCAACCTTCTTCAACAAATAAATTCCCTGACCTAATTCCTTCCCTAAAAAAGTCCTATTGGTGCCCTGAACAACACTTTTTCTCTATCAGCTTCTCAGAATAGCAGGATACAGAATAACTCTTGACTTCTTAAAGGTTTGGAATAGAAATTACCTAAGAAACAAAAAATCCAATAAAGATAAATTCAGGCCTATAACCAGAAGGCAGACATGGAGCACAAGTAAATACCAAGGGCTTCAGTATTACAAGCAGTTATATATTAAGCAAATAGAACATAGTATGTAGTTTAGCATCTGGTTTTAGTTTTGTAGCTGTTTGCTTTTTGTTAAAAATAGATGCAATGGTTGCCAATAACTTTCCCTGAGAGGTTAATGTGACAGGAGTCATTTTCGAGGATGGAAATAACAAGCCATCTCAACACAAGATATTTTCATTGCATAAGAAAGATTATTCAAACATCATGTTTAATATTTAAGAACTTGTTAATAACCAATCAACATAAAAAATGAAAACTTTTTACATTTTCATAGGACATTAGCAACTCTTGCCTCACCCTGTCTTTAAAATCATTTGTGAAAGGAAAAACCATTTGCAGGTTCTTCTCATTACATCACTGGAACCAAACATTCTCAAAGTCTGATCAACCCATCAAGAAACTAACAATTGTCAAATTGCCATGTGACAAAATGTTAGACCTAAAAGGGGAAAAACTGGAATGAGACCCAGTGTCCAGCTCTCAGTCCTAGACTGCTCGATATTTTTATCTCCATTAACCAATCATCCTTTGAGACATTGGACACTTTTGCTAGTGCTCACTTTTGTAGGTACTCTGCTTTTTATTATGAGTCCACCCTGTCCTGCAGATTTTCTTCCTTGGTAGAAGTTTCTAGAAAGCCTTAATAAGCCACAATAGCAAGAGGGCCCAGTGTTTGGACCATTTCCTGATGCTAAAGATTTTAGGATTGTTTGTGTATGGTCACCATTTTACCTCATTTGCCTGGCAGGGTTCCTAACACATCACAGACATTTAGTGATATTTGTTAAGTGAAGGACTATATCAAATGAAGGTGTGTGTGTGTGTGTGTGTGTGTGTGTGTAATCTAGGCTGCTGAGGATGGCAGATTTTACAATAATCAAGATTTATCCCCCCCACACACACACATAATCTCTATTCTGTCTCACTTAATGGGGGTGATGATATCAATTGAAGTTCTTTATCTCCTTGGGGAAGGCAACTTATTAAACCAGTCACTGCACCATGTCTTACAATAGCAGAGCAGCTCAGAGAACAAGACATTTCTCGCCCCCAAGTCTCTTATTTTAAAGACAGCATGAGCCTCCTCTTTTCACTGGGAAATGTGTGTTTCCGAGGCAGGGAGAGGAAAGGCATGACTTTTTGCCTCTCCTGGAATTGGCTTCTATTGTAGGCAAGTGGCAGGAGAGAAGGAGCTGATGGATGCCACCCTTAGCTGTGTGAGCATCGATATCCTGTGCTGGCCCCTCCCTGCTTCTCACTCCTCTGAGAACTGAGTAAGAGTATGGTGCCGCTGTTAGGGCGCTGAGCAAAGCTTTGCACCCAATTTTGTGGCTTTACTGAGGATGAAACAAGAATTCTGATAGGCAAGGAGCTCCCCAGTTACCCATGGCAACAGCAGGGGAGAAAATGGGGTCTCTTGGCCCCACGCAGGTGATAGCAGGCTCTTTCTTCCCATTGCCTGGGACGGCTGTTCTCATCCACGTGGTCGCCATTTCTTTTCCCAACTTAAGATTTCACCCGTAGAATCATATTGTAAACGTTCAGATTCCACGAGATGTTAAGTGTTGTTATTGCTGTTGTTTTTCCTTCGGGATTAGAGAAAAGTCGAAAAGCTGAATGATGGCAGGAAAAGTAACATAATTATGTATTTTCTGTCATGCCAAAATGTCAAGTAAAAAAAAAAGGAAGCAAGTTACAGAAAAATGGATAGAGATCAAGTCCATTGTGTGTGTGTGCAGCTTTAAAAGTGTCTAAGCTAAATTGTTAAAAATGGTTACCCCTTTTTACAGGGCATGAGTGGGATTAGATAGTGGGGTGTGAGGGGAACTTCCTTATTTTTATTCTAAATATTGTTCTATTGTATTTGTACAGTGACAATATAATCATGTATTTCATGAGTAGCATGTTAGAATTACATGAATTCAACAAAGAACTAATATCTAGAATACATTTAAAAAAAACTCTCAAACCTCAACGGAAGCAAAACAAAACAAACCAAACCAACCAATCGAATTAGAAAGTGGGCAAAAGGTATGACAGACATTTCACTGGGGAGGATAGCCAGATGACAAATAGCACATGAAAAGATGTTTACTATCATGAGACATAAGAAAAATGAAAACTACAAATGTCATCACACACCAATCAGAATGGCTAAAATAAAGGATAGTGAAAACACCGAATTCTGACAAGAAAGAGGAAAAACGACCTCATTACTGGCAGGAATATAAAATGGTATAGCCACACTGGAACAGAGTTTGGCAATACCTTATAAAACTAACCTTATGATCCAGCAATTATACTCACGGGTATTTATCCCAAAGAAATGGAAACTTACCGTCACGCAAAAATGAAGGTTCATAGCAGCTTTATTCATTATAGCTAAAACCTGGAAAGAGCTCAGAGATCCTTGGATAGGTGAATCTTAATAGCTAAACAAACTGTGATGCATACATTTCACAGAATATACAACTTGACTCTCCAGGTAATTCTGCTGAGTGAAACAAAGCCAATTATTCAGGTTACATACTGTTTGATTCCATTTATAAGAGCAGTTTTGCAATGACAAAGTTTTAGAAGTGAAGGACAGATTCGTGGCTGCCTGGGGTTAGGAACAGGACCGGTTGGGGATCCTTGTAATGATGGAACTGTGTTGTATCTTGCCTGCAGTTGTGGGCACATGAATTTACATGTGATAAAACTGAATACAACTGAATACACAGTACACATCCAAATAAGAGCAGCAGTGTCATGTTCTGCTTGTGGTGCTGTGCTATCGTTTTGGAAAACGTGATCATGGAGAATAACTGGGTAAGGGATATGTGGAATCTGTTGTATGATTTCTTTTAACTGCATGTGAACCCACAATTATCTCAGTAAAGCTTTCAATTAGAAAAAAAAAAAAGCAACTGTAAGATGTTGAATCACCTGCCTACATTAGTCAACTCCTGCCTGTGGAGTAGCAGGCAGAGGGCAGCTGCAGGACGCTTACTGCATCTACAGGATGAGGCATTCCTTCCACCCCCCAGCTGGTATATCTTGATTTTTACCTTGTTTTTCCACCAGCACAAATGGGAGAACAGGGACTGATATTCCTCAATGAATTGGTTTCTATAAACATAACATCTAGATAGTGATCTAGGTCTAAATCAGAGGCTGTCAGACTTGATGCAGATTAGAATCATCTGTGGGGCTTTAATAACCTACCCATGCTGGCACCTCATCCCAGAATGACTGAATCTGAGTCTCGGGGCCAGATCTAGGCAGAGTGTTTTGTCTGGTGTTTAAGCTCTCCAGGTGACTGTGAGTGAGACCCACTGGTCAGAGTGGTTATCACAAGGATACCCTTTGAAACATTAGCCCAGGTCCCCTTTCCTCACTATCCCAGACCACACTTCCATGAACAGGATGTTTTCAGGGGCTCCCTTCCCCTCTGCAGTCAAACCTCTGTAGTACCTCAAAGAAGTGGGTGTGTGCAGTGGTGAGCCACATGGGTGAGTTCTAGAGTGCACACAGGCATGCTTAGTATTCTCCAGGCTGTGTACTTGGCTGAGTTTCTCCACACATGACTGGAGGTCTTACAGTTTTCTCTGATGGCTTTTCCTCAGGTTGCTAAGAGGCCTAGCAACTTGTGGGCACAACCCTCAATGAACAAGGTAGGTGGAGAGGCAAGTCCTTGAGTGTCAAAGCCTTCTTAAGCCCACTCAGCCCCCAACTGAGAGCCCCTCAAGACTGGAGCCTCTCTAAGGTTCCGGGCAGTGTCAGGGACGTAAATGGAGCCTGGTGATTAATCTCAGTGCCTCCAGGGTAGAAAGAAGGTTGGGGATTTTGTGTCCCTTCAGCATACTTCTTCACAGGGTACTTATACTTCTAAACACCCCAGAGATGATGTAAAGGAAAACTCATTTAACAACTCTATACAACTCTTGTATCCAGCAATCATTAGCATCTGGAGGGCAAGCAGAGGTATGAAAAACTACCTGATTACAAGTACCACAAGAATTTCTCAAATAACCCAAACAAATTCCTCAACTCTGCTAAAATCCAAGCAGAGGAATAATAGCTTTCTGGCAACTCCTGTTTTCCCTCTGCTGCTATTTAATGAATTCCAAACATTTTCTTGATTGTTCTAGAGATTAGCAAAGTTAGTTTCTCCTGCCATCCAACTGTGTTCCATTATCCACAGTTATCACCATTCAGATTCTATTCCTAGGATTCCAAAAGAGCAACATGATACTTGACCCTGTGTTCATTGTGTTTACAGAATCCCAAGTGCAGTTCTTAAAATAGATGCTGTTCATCTACATGCTGAGATTGTTTTATTTTGTCCTCTCATAAATTTAACCTGTCTTTATTTGGAGAAGGGGAAAAAATAAACGATCTTCTCTCATCAATTTTTTTTTTATTTGCAATTACAATCACTCCTACAAAGCGATCTACTTGTCTAAGAAACCATTATTTAAGGAAACAAAAGATTGAAAAGGCAAAGCAAGTAGTGCCCAGTTGCTCGCTACTGTCCGGGCTGGGCTGAGGGCACGCTGTGGGATTCCAGGAGTGCTGCTGCTGGCTCTGACCTTCACTGACTCAGTTCTTAAGTTCTGTGTCTTTTCTCTCTCTTGTTTTGACTACAAGTGATGATACATAAAGCAGCTTCAAACCTGTGTGAAAATCAATTGAGGCTGTAGCAGATTCCTGCCTTTTTTCCTCTTTAAATGTGCTCAGACCTTAAAATAAAAATTAAAAGGAAATTTAAAATTCCAGACTACAAATATATAGTGATAGAAAAAGAACTGACTCTGGGTGATGAACACATAACACAACACATAGATGATGTATTGTAGAATCGTACACCTGGAACCTACATAATTTTTACTAACCACTGTCACCCCAATAAATTTAACAATAAAAAAATCAATATATAAAATAAAATTCCACAGTCGATCTAAAATCCTGAGAGTATTATCGTACTGCCTTTTGTGTCTACACAGTCATTACATGTTTTGGGTTCATGGCTTTCTTTGAAAGTAAGAATTACTGGCCCACACTGTAGGAAAATGAATGTAGTTACAAATATATGATACTTCGCTTTATAATTTCAGGGTGTCCCTAGACCACCTAGGCCACCCAAGCCAACCCAGACACAGTACTGGTGGGTTAGAATAAAAATATTAGATGATCAAGAGAAGGAACTATTCACATAAATATGTAAAGCAAAGAAGTCTGCCTTCTTTCCTAAATCCCTAGACATGACAAGATATTTTTTAAAAATACTGCCATCAAGCTAGAGCAAAAGTAGTATTGTTAGTGGAGCAGGGACTAAAAAATTCCTGAAAGATGAAAGGCAGGAGGAGCCACAGCCCAAAATCTATGCAAAAGAGCCCTGCTGCAAAAGGTACAGGGGCTCTTGAGATGCTCCAAGCCCAGAGATGGCAGATGGAGGGACAGGAAGACCCTGACACAGCCAATATGGTGATGGCCCAGGCACAGTAGGAGGACGAACCAACCTGATAGCTCCTTCATTCATTCTTCCCCACATTGTAGTCACATGACCACACCTAGTTGCAAGGAACTGTGAGCCTTCTCTGCCACTACAACCTTACCTGGCTTACAATGATTTGTAGCACTTTAATTTGTGTTGTTCCATAGCATTTCACACCATTTTTTTCCTGCTCATCAAAGATAATAGCCATTGTAGGAAATTTGGGAAGTATATAATGCTCCTAAGAGACAGTAAAAGTATTACCCACAATCCCATCACCCAAGAGAAATATTTGTTTATATTTTGGTGTGTTTCCTCCCAGAACTTTCTCTGTTCATTCCTTTTTTTAAATCTAGCTCAGATTAAATTGTCAATGCAGTTTTGTACTTGATTGTTTTTTTGTTTGTTTGTTTTATTTTCTTAGTAATTGTATCATCTAACTGGAAGGGATTTTCACCTGAAAGTAGTGTCTCCAATGATGAATAGAAGACAGTACCTCTGTCCTCAGAGTCTAGAGGAGGGAAATGGAGGTTAAAGAACAGTGGTTCTGGATGCTTACGATGGTGGCCGCCTATTCTTATTACAAAAATTGGTAAGGACTGTGCCTGGGGAAATGGCTGTGAGCAAGAATAATTTAAAGGAAGAGGAGGGCTAACCCAGACCCCTGATAAGTGAACACTTAAGTTCCTGGAGCCCAAGGCATGTAGGCAAAGATGGGAGTACTGTCTGTTCAAGGGGCAATAAATACTTATAAAGGCATGTAAGTATTTTGCCTTTATAAGTATTACAGGTCAATATTCTCAAATACTTTTACTTCATTCAATCCTGTTCAGAAAAGGGAGCCCATTGTCTACTTATTAGATTAACCTCCCACTAGCAAAAGAATTGGGGGATTAGAAAGAATTAAGAGAGGTCCAAAATTATAATTAACATGGTCTATGACATTAACAGAAAAATAAAATTGTTTGAAATGATCACAGAAGTAAAATTTTCAGTAATTCCACAGATATATTATTAATATAACCTTATACATTAATTGAAATCCTTGGCTCATTCAAGCTGACATTGACGATATACAGATAAATGTGTTTCATCTAAAAATTGTGGCAATCCCAACTCTCTGTGTGTGCAAAGCTTTGAAATAAAAAACAACCTTAAACATTAACGTATATTTTAAATTACCAAATAATGTGCACAATAGACATCTTCATCCTATAGTCAATTCCCACTTCCACACCTGGCCACCACCTACATCTCTGATTCTTATCCACGTTTGCTCCTTCCCAGATTCCACCTCTGTTCCTGAGCTGAATCGCAGCCTTGAGCCCCAAGTTAATTACTTGATAACTTTTAAGAGGTGAAAAAAGAATCTTGCCTTTTTAGCATCATGAACCAGGTCTGAATGTAAAATATTAATATCACAAACTCATGATTATAGCTGCTTGCTAATTTCCCAGTTCTGCATTACTTAATGTAAGATCAAATTCACAGAAATTTGCCTAATTAAATGTAGACTTGGGCCTAGATTCAGATATTGTGATAATGGAGACCCAAATGTTATTATAGAGGTATGAAAAGATCTACCTTGAAATATTAAATATGTGGCACTGGCGAGAGAGCTAAGGCAAATGCATAATAGAAACTGACCCTTCAGCCACACAGTAAGTATCACTAGAATTAGGGTGGTTTTATGTGCCCTCGCTTGAACAGCTTGTAGAACTGCTTATATGTGGGCATTAATTCAATAGATACAGTGTGGTCCCAAATAAATAAATACTTTATGACTCAAAGCAAATACTTCACAGTGCTGATAACATTTATTATGCATTAATATGTCAGTTCAGGTCTTCTGGGAAGCAGATGACAGGATGGAATTAAAAATTCAAGAGATTTATTGGGGGAAATGCCTATGAGGGATAAAAGTGGGAGGGAATTGGAGTATGCAGGGAGAGATTTCAGACTGCAGTGAAGGTCTGACACCTGCGAAAGGAGAGAGGGAAGGAAGATTGAGTAGAAGAGTCTCAGACTGCAGAATATCTCTAAGAAAGTCAACTCTAGTGCAGAAGTTACTGATTAGATGAGTCCCTACATAAGGCAGAAATGGACCATCTCTGATAGCACCACCATGCTCTGTTACTGCTTTGGTACAGCCTGGAGAAAGCATGGCTCCTGCTTGGACAGTTAACTAAACTCAATGCAGCAGGTTCTCTTGAAGGAAGGTCTGAGCATGCACCCTCATGACTGCCCCAGTCCACCCATTGTGCTGCACAAATCCTTTGCTCCATGTATTGAAGGAACTGTGGCCCTCTCTTCCTGAGGGAAAGTCTTGATGAGTTACCTGGTGCTGTGAGCCAAACTGTCATTCTTGCAGTATCTGAACTCTTGGTAATTATACCCATTTTGGACTAAAATTGCTGCACATGTCCATCTGTTGTTTCAACTGAGCAAAGGATACCAAAGAAGAACCTCAGCAGATTACATGGGTTGCACATTAATTCTGCCTTCTGTATCACTTAGTACGTATGAGCATGAGATGAGCTGTCCTTCCTCATGTCTGGCTAGTCAGTGTCAATTATCCATGCCATGATAGTGACTCTTCTTCTCACCTGCTGGTCCATGGGTGCAAAGAGTCCAAAGTGCCCTGGCAGTAGTCATAGCATGTAGTTCCATGAGACCCTTGCTGTGTCCCCTGTGTGCCTCTTTGGTTACCAGCACCTGTAACACCTGCGAGCCCAGAGTTGGCCTGAAAGCACAAAGAATGATGTTAAGACCTGTCCTGCTATCACTCCTTGGGTCTCAGGCACTTACAGGTTCCTTAGAGGAGACACATCGCCATATGAAGTTCTCTGATTTAGTGTCTATACTGCATGTTTAAAAAAAGGACCCCATTTTTGTAGAGTATTGTCTCCAAGATAGCACCTCAGTTACTCCTTTGGAAAGCCATAAATGGAAGGCTGCTGCTTTTGAAGAGTGCTATACATGATATAATGAATGGATCCCATGGTCATGGGCCCATTCCCATACCCTCTTTGCTATGAAAATGGGTACCCTGACTAATTGCTGCTGTTGTGTGTGATTTTATGGCTGTGATCAGGTATTTAAGTCCATAGACAATGATGTAGACTGGGACTCTCTGAGTAAGAAATACAAACCCATACCCCGAATAGTAATCTTTTCCTGTGATGATGAACTACTGGCTCTTCCAGCATGGAAGGTACCCAGCATAGTTTACTTGCCATAAAGTGATAGGTTGTTCTCATCAAAGAATAGTGACATTTAGGGGACTTAGCTTGGTCTCTGTTGCTAGCAGGTTGGATCCTCAAAGGGAGCAGTAGCTAAATCAAACTTGGTGATGGACATATATGATGTTGAGGTCATGCATGGCCTCCATCTTTGCCATTGTGGCCACTCCATTCATATACATAATGTCCCAATTCTGGGATGGTCAATGATGAAGGCTGGCTAATGACAGTTTGCTAAGTCCTGTGTCTAGTTGGTTGTTGAATATGTCTCCCATGCATAGTTTCTGATGGACTTCGCTATGTGATTCAAAAATCTTTATACTTCATGTTCACTTCATTCAAATGCTATTATCCAAGACTGCCTTGCCTCTAGTCCTTCAGCTTCTTTTTTGTTTTTTTTTCCCCCTTCTAGGCCCCCGTCCAGTTGACTGGGCCATTGGCACCTGCCTAAGGATTTATATATTTTCTCACTCCAGGCTACTTTTTCTTCCACACCAAGTCAATGAACAGATGTACTGTTCCCAGTTCTGCCCACTGAGATTTTTGTCCTCACTGTCTTTCAAAGCCACCCCTGACTGTGGCTGTAATGCAGCTACTGTTCACTTTCAGCTTGCATTCACATACCAAGACAACTCATACAAAAACCTGGTTTTTTTCTCCTTCATCTGGTTGCATGGCATTCCTGCATAGGCGGCCATGTTTTTGAGCTGTAGTAGTATCACTGGAGGTAACATAAAAGTCTGGGCTACTTGCTTATGCCGCTTACTCATGCCCTCTGGTCCTACTTGGCTTCAATCCCATATATTCCATTTCCATCTTTCTGTGGACTGCTGCTAGGTCTACTTTATGACCTGGTGTGTCTAATAAAACCCACCTCATAATGGGCAATTCTGTATACATGGTCACTTGGTGCCCTATATTCAAGCATGCCAGCTCTTACAAGGCCCAGTAACCTGCCAAGAACTATTTCTCAGAAGGTGTGCGATTCTCCATTGTAAGTGGTATTGCCTTGGTCCAGAACCTCAAGGGCTTTCATTGTGATTCTCTCACTGGGGATTGCCTCACTGCAACTTTTTCCATCTCTGACGTCAGCAGAGAGCTGGTACTGCAGCGTAGATTTGCTACAGAGCTCATTCCTGCTCTGGGCATCACTCAAAGTTGTCAGCCTTCTGTATCACTTAGTATGTGTTGCCTGCAGAATCCAAAGTGACTCACTAAGCATTATCTTTCCATCTTTGTAGTAGGGAGTGCAAGATTCAGAAATTTGTCTTTTACATTGGAGAGGATGTCTCAGCAAAGCCCCTGACTATTGAACCTCTAAAAAATGTAGTTAAGTGGTGGATTTCTGCGTCTCCTAGGGCTTGTCTCCCACTCTATGGAGTGCAGTTGTCTTACCAAGACCTTTGTATTATTAGTTGCCTCTTGCTCTACTTGTCCATTCAGCATGTTGTCATGAGATAACAGATTCGTGTAATGTTTTGTGGGCTGTCCTGAAAGTCCAGATCACTTTTTAGACTAAATTATGAGAGAAGGCAGAGGAGTTAACACAGCCATGGGGCAAAACTATGAAAGAATACTTTTGTACCTTAGGGGAGTCTAACGTCAAGCAGAAATGGCCTGCTCCTAGCACCTCCCACCCCGCCTGGCTCAGCCATTGGCTGGAAGGGGGTAGGGGGCGTGGCCTCAGGTGTTTGTTGCCGAGACTACCGAAGGAGCAGCCGCTGGAGGCTATCAGCTCACTCCGGTTTCTTGCACCAGCTGGAGAGAGGCCCAGCTCCATGGTTGCCACAGAATGTTTACTAGGGATGATGTTTAGGCTTTTCTAGTGCTTTCTGTATTTTACAAATTTTCTAAAGTAGACATGTATTATCTATAAAATCAGGAAAAAACAAACATATGTACAATCATATTCTGAAAGTGTTTTATGTCCAGTTTTTTAGAATCATGCCATTCACAGTGAAATGTCTATTATAATAGATTTTTGAGAAAGACTCTGGCCAATAAGCCTTATAAAATGTTTTAATCCCATAGTAATCTTGTTTACAATTTTTAATGCTGTAATTTTGAGAGATTTTTTAGTGTTTTACCTTTTTTTTCTGACTGTTGAAAGATTATGTTAATTAGAAATTATGGGAAAACACATAACTTAGTAAAGAAGTGATTAGAAATAACATTCCAAATCTTAACATCCTTGAACAAATCTTGTTGGTGTTCTAGTATATTTCCTATTATGCTTTTTTCTTACTCTTTTTTTTTTTTTTTTTTAAAAAGCTGACATCCAAGTATGCCTTTTTGGGCATAATTTTTTTTTTTTCAACCTATTTCACCTAACTGGGTAATTTTACCCTTAAAAGAGTACAATTTAGTGTGTCATTCTGTGGGTCAGGTACAATTGAAATTTTATAGCACTATGTGGCAGCCAGGTATCTTGTATTAGAGTCTCCAGTAAACTCTGTTAATTGGCTTAATTTGGTATTTACTGAGTGAAATAAGTCTATATAATTGTGCATTTGTCATCCATAATAATGAAAAAAAATACTTGCATAAAGGAGTCCAAATCTCATCAGTGTTTGGCAAATATTATTTTGAGAATCACTGCTTTGCAACTGTGCATGGATTGCCATTTATATACAAGGGCTGTCTGGAAAAAACCCAGCCACAAATGCCTCTATTTTTCACATTACATGGCTGAATACTTTCCAGACAGCCCCCTGTACTTAGGCATGTAACATATAGCCTAGTGTCAGCAGGGCCTTCTTTCTGTCCTTTCAGAAACAAATGGTAAAGTTGACGTGTACCCAATCACATAGACGTCCAAAGCTCTTACCATAATTTCTATAAGTTTCAGGGGTGGGATGCAGGTGGGCGCATTTTACAGTCTCATGATCTCCTTCTTGTGATTCTTCCATGTAAGGTCTTTGTGCTGCATACAGCAGTGCAGATTTGTAACTCAGTATCCTCTTTAAATCCCACCATCAACAACAAAACTCTCTCAGAAACATGTTCGATGAAGACGTGTGGGAAGATGAAGGAGTGAAATGACAGCAACACAAACACTGTCAAATAAAGAAATAGGTTTCCCATTTTAAAAATATTGTTTACCTCCCTCTCCCTTTACGCCCTCCTCTCTCCCCTTCTGCCTGCCCCTCTCCCTCAGCTGTAGAGTTTCACCAACATTCCTCACTTAGTCTCAGCCTGTCTCCGTCTTGCTTGCTCCTCTTGATTTTCCTGTTCTCTCTGTTTTTGGTTTTCCTTCTCTCCCTTGTTTAGAACAACACGCACATTCATACCATCCTCTCAGAGAGAAGGGGTTTAATATTTCTCTGAAGACATGGCACCTGTGAATGAATATTCAATTCCTTGGGATCTCACCTTCAACCAGTTCCCAGTGCTAATCTAGGACTCTCCCAGTGGTGACTGGCATGTAGGATTATGTGGAATACATGGCAAATGATACTGAGCTGCCTGGGGAGGTAGGGCTTGAGGGGTGGAGGGAGGCAGAAGCATATCCCAAGAAAAGCAGTGATTTATCCAGAAGATGGTGATAGGAATGCAGTGCAAAGCAAAAACCAAGTGTTTAGTAAATAACTGCTGAGGAAGAACGACCCAGTAGAGCAGGCAAGTTAAGAGAAAGAGATGGGTGATGGGACACTAAAGTGGAGAGATTACCCCTTTTCAGACAGTAAGATTCCTCTTTTACTGAGATAGCAGGTACAGTTAAGATGCATTTTGGGTGGCAAGGGTGGTGGTCAGTGGAGGTCGTGATTGTGCAATAACTCGGATTTTCTCAATTAAGTCAGGGACAAAGTCATCTACTGACTGAGGCTAGGGGTAAAAGAGGGCTTAGCATTATGATTGGAGCCCATTGGTTACCAGTGTTTCTAACCTATAATGTTGAACAATCCTGTCCACCATATGCACCCACCTATGGGTAGGAGCAGATGAGAAAACTATGATGTCCGGATCCTGGGCTGTGGTTTTACGAGTCCAGTAAAAGAGAAGGATGTGAAGACAAGTCAGCAAATACAATGATGGACCAAAAATGTCATCTAAGGTGAGGTGGTAAATTGGAATAACATTAAGTGGCTCAAACAACTGAATATGGATAAGATTATATATATTGGAAACAAAAGAGTGAGCCAGAAGAATAAGAGGTTGCTGACCCTACTAATGTTAAGGACATCAGTTGAAGATTAGCTTTAAATTATGACATGGTTCAGAGTATGGCCCAAGGAATTGCTTTTGTGGACTACAGACGAAAACCACCAGCATGGAGAAGGTTGAGAAACTCAGAAAGTAGGCTACTTGATTGGTGGTGAACAGTCAGATATTTTGGGATGTGGCCCGCTAGGAATGAAGAGGGAGACTGAGCCAAGTGCAGGGACCTCATGGGAGAGTGACAAGGAGGCCGGGATATGGCAGTAACAAAGCTGTGATGGAGAAGAAACGTTCCACAAATGTAATTTTAATCTTGAAAATGAAGTCATAATTTACATGAAATAAATATCCCAAATTACTCATTTTGTGTAGGAATCAGAGTTGATCCTCAAGTAAGCCTGGGCGAGAAAAAATGTGGAGCTAGTGACATAGCAGTGAAGAGAAAACTTGTTCACTCCCACAGAGTTTGATGCTTCAAAAAGATCGAGATATAACTCTCAAGCCTGAAAGGATGGCGTGTCCAGGA
The DNA here is from genome assembly GCA_004026885.1 of Lyroderma lyra. Classification (NCBI taxonomy): domain Eukaryota; kingdom Metazoa; phylum Chordata; class Mammalia; order Chiroptera; family Megadermatidae; genus Lyroderma; species Lyroderma lyra. Next base: position 52,275 of record PVJL010002949.1, read on the forward strand.
TTTTATTAATTATTTTAATTAAGGCAAAAAAGACAGTGGGGTCAAGTGGCGGCTAGCAAAAGGTGAGCTCTTGGAAGACCAGGTTGTGATAGATGTTGGGAGTTACTGAAGCAGTTAAAGCAAGGAATGCTGCTCTAAAACCAAGCAAATGCTTTCATTGAAAACCACACACACACGCACATGCGCACACACACATGCACATGCACGCACACACAACACACACACACATGCAGACACACAACGCACATGCACACACACGCGCATGCACGCACACACACACGCACGCGCACACACATGCACATACACATGCACATGCACATACACACCACCACCATAGGCATCATCACCACTCTAAAAGTCAATCACTATGCAAGAGAGACAGATGGTTGAATAAACAAATAAAAGTGTTTGAGAAAAATTTTCTCTATAAACTTTTCTCTATAAACTCTCTATAAAAATTCATGATGGAATAAATAAGATCAATTCTAGAAGAGAGCATACTTGGACATTATGCGTAGAGCAATGTAAAAGCTCTGAAAATGTTTGCTCTGTTTCTTCAGAACACTTTGTCCCTTGGTGGAAATCAAATTTTGCTTCTAATCTGACACTCTGTATCTGGCTTGATTTTGCAAATTAGCATCTTATAAAAAACTGTTTACCTATGCATAAGAATTCCATCAGTCAGTGAAGAGGGAAATTCTCTCAGGCTATTACTGGCCAATCCTAAGAAAGAAGATAAATACTGTGTTTTCCTTTTTGGTACCTATTCTTTATGTTTGTGGGACAAAATCAAAGGAAGGAACAATTCCTTAGTAGGAAGATATTTAGACAAGTGATTAAACAAAAGTTTCTACTTTTGACCACAAGCAGCAAGGTTTAATTACAAACTATTTGACACCAAAGTTGTTAAAATTGTACAAATGATGAAAAGTTTGTTTTAAATGCCAGAATATAATTTAAAAAGAAAATTTCCATGATGAACTAAAATTCATTCATTTATTTATGCACTTATTCAAGACAAATTTATGCTAGACATCAAAGCTATAATATGAATATTAATAAAAAGAAAAAAATGTATTTTTAGCAAAAGTTACTTGCAAGGATTAAGACCTACTTATTCCTGGTAGGAGCAGGTATGTTTCTTGTTTTTTACTTCTTTGGAGAACTTTAGATGCAGTCTTATCTGAAATTATTTCAATAATTTAATATTTGTAAATCTGATTCAGCATATTAACTTTACATTGATGTCACACTATCAGTGTTCAGAAATAAAATGAACAAGGCAGCAAGCCAAAAGAAATATTGCTTGTTTGCTGAAAAGTGGTTTGTTTTCAGCATCTCTGAAAACATGTTGCTTAGTCTAGTCAGAGGGGGAAAGTCTATACACAAGACCCATCAAAGCCATTGTGAGAGAACTGGTGTGCTGCGGACTGCAGGATTGTTGTTGGAATAGCCTCTTTCAGGAAGCTGTACATTTCGTTAGTTAAGAGTCTAATTTAGAGGGACAAATAATCCAGTCATCTGCAGTTTCTAAAGTTCTGTCCAATGAACCACTGATTAGCATTAACTAAGAAGAAAGATCTACTGTCTGAATCCATTCCATTAAAACAGGAATTGAAAACAACACCAGTGAAAACTGCAAGCTTTCTTAGGGCCGTGGTATGTCCTTTGAAATCACCAGAGAACCCTTTCAGCATTTATGGTGTAGGAATGTGGCCTTTTCTCTGGAAGGCAGCACATTCATGAGAGAGGGCACACACGGAGAGTGTGAGCCAAGGGCTCAGCCTGGGAGCCATCACCGGGTGAAATGGAGACCAGCTCAGCACTTATTTTGCTGACTTTGTTGGTGTTGCTTAGATTGTATTTCCTTCACTCATTCTGTGGGAAATTGAGGATAACACTCAGAAGGGTTGAATTCCAAGTACTGAAATATATTGAGTGCTCAACACATTTTCAAAGAGCCCAATCTTTCAGGGTATTTTGCTTGTATGAGTAATTGTAAATCTCATCTTAGCAGCCTATGCTTAGGAGTCTTCAAGAAAGAGAAGAATAATTTTTCAGGAAAGCTATTTTTGTATTATAACTACTGAATATACATGGGCTTTGCCAAATTATTTTACTCATCTCCCAAATTTAAACTTAAACCATTGGCTGAATCTTCTAAAATTGCCAATAAAAACTCATGCAATCAGCCAAAATTTCATACATGCTGATGCATATAATATAGAAACCATATTTGAAAGGAAAAAAATAACTAACATTAAGGGAAAACATATGTGGAAATCCTGTGGGTTGCTGAAGGCAGTGGTATTTTTTAAAAAGTGTTTGAGATGGGTTTTTGTTCTGATTGACTGTTGCTATTAGGACAATTTGGGTTGCAAGTGCAGAAATCTGAAACAAATTATTTTAAGTAAAAAAGTAATTGATTATGAGTTCAATCACTGCTGGATTTAGGACCTCCACCAATATTGTTACCATCTCTCTTACACCTTCTCTCACTCTCGATCTCTGCTGTGCTTTCCTGTGTGGTGGTTTCATTCTCAGGCAAGGAATTCTTCCCATTGAGTTGGAAAGATGGTCATCAGCAATTCCAGGCTTAATTCCACCAGGCTGGTAACTTCAAGTAAAGAGATTGCCTTCTTCTCAGTGATTTCAGGCAAAGTCATGGGAATCACATTATTGGACGGGCTGGGCAGGTGCCCATCTCTATAACAACCACCTATAACATTGTACTTTACTTAACCATGGCTGGATCATGAGCCCAACCTAGGACTGCGGGATTGTGTCTGCATTTCAGGCAACAAAATTGTATGTAATCAGAATGTGTGAGTGATGGTTTGCAGAAGGCTAAACAGTAATGCTATTAGCAAAAGAAGAGGGAAATGATATTGGTCAGGTAAACCCAACAGGTTGAAAGAATTAGAGACAAGTTCGATGTACCTCTAGTGATACGATTTTATTGCAAGAATTCATGTGAAAACAAGAGAGAGCAAAAACCAGTCTTAGCAGTCTGCAAAGAGAAATGAAGCACAGTTCTTGATACATCTGTAGCTCCAGTATTCTGATGGCAACTCTGGAACAAAACAGCCATTCTAGAAATTGCCATGTCATAAGGACAAACAGTAGATTATTGCATGCTCCCTCCTATAGGACTGGTCCATTTTGGTGCTTCTGTTTCCTTTGCTTCTGTAGCTACTAACTCATTTCTGCTATTCATTTTCTTCTCTCTAATGATCACTGCTGCCTCATAGCTTCTGTTTATTGCCTTCTCTCTAAGCATTTCTTCTTTCACTGCTACTATTTTTGTTTTGTTATCTCTTCAGTGTTGCTATGTTTGTTTCAATTTTTAACTTAGTTCCTTCCATTTTCTTTAGAATTTCTCTGTGATTCTTTTTCTAGCAATTTTTTAGTTGAATAGCTCATTATTTTTCCATCTCTTTTATTTTCTAATATATGCAATTAAGGCTATAAATTGCCCTCTAAGTTTTGCATTGATTGGATTCTACAAATTTTGATGTGTAGTGCTTTCTGTGTTCTTCATATTTTAATTTCCTAATAATTTTTGCTTTATCCCATGGATTTTAAAAGAGTGTTATGGAAGTATACTATACATAGAGTAAGTATACAACTCTAAAGTGAACAGCCCAACGAATTTTACATAAGTATATACGTGTATAGCCACTGCCTAAATCAACATGTAGAATATTCCCAGCATTCCAAAGGGTGCTCTTATGCCTCATTTCAATAACTATGTACTTCTCTGGAAGTAACCACTATTGACTTTAATATCATAGATTAGTTTTACCCCTTTTCCAACATTACCTAAATTAAAATCATGTATCTTATTTTGTGACTGTGAAATTTATTCATGTTGTAGCAACAGTCCCCCCCCCACCCCTTTCTCTATTACTGGGAATGAGTATATTTATTTGTCTACTCTATCACTGATGCAAGTCTGGCTTGTTTCTAGTTTGGGACTATTGTAAATAAAACTACTATGAAGATTTTTAGAAATGTCTTTTGTTAGACAAATGTCCTAATTTCTCCTGGATATATAGTTAGAGGGAAATTTTCTGGGTCATAAGGTAGGCATATATTTAGCATTATTATTATAAATACTTGGAGTTTTTCACTGTGGCTTGTATCACTGTCACCAGTAATGTATTTGGTATTGTTTCTTTTTCTTTTTAAAGAATTTTAGTTATTCTGGTTGTGCGTGTAGTACCTCCAAGTCATTGTAGTCTGTATTTCCCTGCTGACTGTAATTTTTAACACTTTTTTCATATACTTGTTGGCTATTTGTATGTATTCTTTTATGAATCATTTATTCAAACCCTTTGCCCAGTTCTAAAATGGGTTGTCTTTTTATCATTGAGTTGCAAGTATTCCTTATATGTTCTGGATATGAGTCCTTTATCAGATATATGCATTGTGAATTTCTTCTCCCAGTCTGAGGCTTGCTTTTTCACTCTGTGAATGATCTCTTTTTATGAATTAAAATTTATAACTCATTGAAATCTAATTTTTTTTTGTTTTAATGACATTGCTTATTATGTCCTGTTTAAGAAATCTTTGCCAACCCCAAGGTCATGAAGATATTCTCTTACATTTTCCTCTAAAAGCTTCTTTGCTTTACCTTTTACATTTAAGTTTATAATCCATTTTATAATAATTTCTATGTAGAACATTTTTTTTTTAGGAATCAAAAGTTCATTTTATTTGCTATATGTACATCAAGTGATCTAACAACATTTATTGAAAAGAATATTGAAAAGATAATCCCCCCCCCCACCTTCCCCAATGAATTGTAGTGGTATTTTTCTGTGAATGTGTTTTGAAATCTATTTTTTCCATTGGTTTAATTGACTATCCTGTGCTTATATCACATTGTCTTTTTCAGTATAACTTTATGATAAATCTTAAAATCTGATAGTTCAAGTTCTCAAACTCTATTCTTCCGCAAAATTGATTTGGTCATTCTAGAGTCTTTGTATTACCATATAAAGTTTTAAATCAGCTTGTCAGTTTCCACAATCAAAATACCTGCTGGGATTTTTATTGGGAGTACATGGAATCTATAGATCTATTTATTTAGGTTTGCTTTAAATTTTTCATTGATGTTTTATTTTTTTCCCAGAGTTTATTTCTGGGTGCTTGATGATTTTAGTTGTCAAAAGTGGTATTTAAATATTTTTGTATTCAGATATTCATTGCTAATACATAGAAATAAAATTGATTTTTGCATATTCATCTTGAATCTAGTGACCTTAGGAAATTCACATATGATTTTAAATAGTGTTTCTTGGGGACGAGAGAGGTAGTTTGGATTATCTCCATAAACATTCATGTTATGTGCAAATAATGACAATGTTACTACTTCCTTTCCAAACTTTATGCCTTTTATTTTTTCTTGTCCTATGACACCCATGAATTTTTCTGTAATGAACTTTTAAAAATTTCAGAACATATACAGGTTTCTACTCTTCTTCTTATTGTTAGTTTCTAATCTTGCTGTACTTTTTTTGGAGAACAATTTATAACATCAATTCTTAGGAGTTTATTAAGCATAATTTTTGCAAATTTATGCACTACTTGGTTCCTGTGGAGAGAGATGCACCACATAATGGCTATTGTTTAAAACATGCCCTATCCTGTAGAATAGTGCCCTAAACTTAAGGGTGCTTTGTTTGAACTGGTGCCAAAATCATGTCTTCAGAAGGCTATTCCACTCTTCTTAGTGATGCACTTGTTTCTTGGAGATTGGACACATGGCAAGATCAGTGAATTACAGTGGTATGAACCCACTGTGTCACTTTGCTGTAAAGTGTGTCTCCATCCTGTGACTCAATGATCACAGTCCCACTCATTTCCCTATAAGTACTCCTATTGTAATGTAACAAAGCTCATGGGTTTGAGCATTTAATCGGTGCTGCAACCCTTATATAGTCAGACCATGGGCTTAGTCCTCAGCCACATCTTTCTGCAACTATAGGAAATAAGACAATTTTAAAGCTGCTATCAAGGTTTTCTGATTGTCCATGTGTGTTCTCATCTGGTTATTTCATTTCTCCTAGTCCCTATTTCTGCCCTCTAGGGACATCAGAATAACCCAGAGGGTATAATAATCCCTAAAATCATTATTGTTGTCAAAGCAACCAGTTCCACAGGTATTAATTTCCCAATACCTTGCCCTTCTGTGTCATCAGCAGTGACAGAAACATACAGTGGTACTACTGTATGCTAAGGATTACCCAAAGCCCCATTTCCTTTGTTCTCTTTAAATGCTACACAACCCAATTCTGATCTGATTTCATTTTAAAGATTCTGGTTTGTTTTCTGAGGCCAAGTATAGTACCCATTACTGTGCCAATTAGACTCCCAGCAGGAAAAAGATGGCATACTCAAATGAGATAATTTGAAGACAGTTTTACAAAAGGACTATTTATAAAGGTACAGGCAGAGCAAGGCAAACCACAAAGAATAGTGCAATACTCTGGGACTATAACCAGTAGCATTTCATACTTGAGGAGACAAGGAAAGGGAGTAGTCACTAGAACCTAGTTTAGAGAGTCATCTGATAGGAAATAAGACCTTTGAGCAAGAGATGCTGCCCCTAGCCCATGGCAACCCTTAAAAGAGGTAGCTAGGAGAATAAATATCTCAAGTCTATTCTTCTCCTTCCTTCTGATCACCTACCAGGGATTTTCAAACCCAAACCCTGATATAAACACATTAATAGGGCAAGAATATATTATATATTTTTAGTTGCATATTTGTATATTTTATACATATTGTCATCATACACAAAAGCTATATAAATTAGGAAAGATAAAAATTATCTTCTAATTTGTTATTGTAGCACTCTATGTATGCCTGTATTATCATAGTTCCCCTCACACTTGCCTGCTTTCCACTAGACCGTGAGCACCTTGAGAATGTAGGCTATGTCTGTCTGTTTGGTCCTTATATCTCCAGTGCCTAGAGACACACCTGGCACTGGAAGGGGTTCTGTGAGAGCTGAGCGAATACCATATTTTGCCATGTATAATGGGTTCGTATGTATAAAGTGCACTCACATTTTTGGCACAAACTTTCAGGGAAAAAAATCTTTTGTTCTAATTTTTTAATTCAAATTTTTATTTGTTGATATTTAGGTACTTGTTTTTTGTATTATAAAGAAATTTTAGCATTTTTTAAACATATTACGGTACAAGAAGTTTTATGTAACAATTACAAAACACAAGAAAAGATACAAGGTACAAGAAATTTTATGTATAAAAACTTTTTTATATTAAAAAACCAATTCTTATATTCCAGGGTATTATTTTTGCATACAGATATTATTATTGATTTCTAGAGTTAACCTTTTAACTCATAAGCATAAATAAAAGAATTAAAAACATCTCATAGATACAGAATTAGTACTACCCACATATAATGTGCATCCTTATTTTTGCCTCACAAATTTGGGCAAAAATGTGTGCAATATACACAGCAAAATACAGTAAATGGTTATGTTACACTTTTGATCCTTAGCATTCAGAGGCTGGCATAGTAAGTCCCTTTTTATTGGAGTGTGGTTTCTTTCCCCAACTACTCTAGGGAAGCTCAAAGGCAGATAGATCCAGAGTCTTGCTTATATTGCATGCTCAATGTTTAAAACTGATAGTCTAGGATGCATTCTTCCTGGGGCCAAGAAGAAGAAGCAAGCCAACTAGTCTTGACAAAACAAGCGTATACAGTTCATAACAGGAGAGATAAAAATGACCAGTAAGTATGAAAAATGTTCAACCTCACTATGGATCAGAGACAAAGTGAAATGAGAATTTGCCTTTTGCTTATAAAACTAACAATGAGTAAAAAGTTGGTATTAATAATACCTAGTATTAGTAAGAATGCAGAGAAATGGGCCCCTCTTGTGCAGTCTTGGTGGGAATATATCTTGATACAAGTTATCTGAAGGGCTATTTGGCAATGAGCATCAAGCTGTAAAATGTGAATATGAGTATGTTTACATCCAGCAATTCTGCACTTTTGCACAAGTGCACACTGTGGGAAGAAATGGTCCTTCCTGGGCCTCTGCACACCTCTTGTTTGGTGTGCCAAGACTACAAGAGCCTGCCTGTTCTTTTACTGGAGCCATTTCTCAGGATTATTTTATACAGCTGGTAAACTTGAGAAATAGGTTACTATCCTCCAGATCAAGAGCAGGCATATTTAGCGCTTGCTGTGTAAGTGGTGGATTCTCCAAGCTCAGTGCTCTTCAGGCACACAAACCCACTGTTTGCATAACGTACACTTGGTCCATATTGTGCCAGCCCTTTGACATTTGGTAGAAAAGGAGACCAACACAAACATGACAGTGCTCATGCTGCTTGCTGTGCAAGGAATCATAAAGTCCTTTGCCTCTGGAAAAATAAAATTGTCATACCCATTTTCTGCAGATAAATAAACTGAGGATGGTTGAAGTTAAGTGACGTGGGGGATTGTGAAAGTTAAACAACCATCTCAGAACACACTATCATTTACTTGCAGAGACAAGAACAGAGCCGAGGGTGACTGAGCTTCTACAGCTAAGTGCAGAATGCCTGAGTAAGCAAATTTAAGAGCTGTTAGAGAAGTACAGGAACAGCTCTCACTATTAAACTTTATTTAATCAGCCTGTAGATTATCTGGCATTCTCCACTCCCTCCTAAAACATCCACACTGTTGCCCATGCTGGCTACCAAATCACTCTCTAGAACAGTGGTTCGCAAAATATGACCCTCCAGATAAGAAGCATCAGCATCCTCTAATAACTTGTTAGAAATGCAAGGCTGGATCAGCCAAAATTCTGCCATCTGTGTTTTAAGAAGCCTTCCAGGACCTTCTGACGCACACTAAAGTTTGCAAAGCCCCACTCCCACGCAGCACAACTTGGCTATCACCAGCAGGACTTACTAAGCCTTACCCAGAAGCTGCTCCATTTGTTCCTACACCTGCTTATGCCAGTTGTACTTGTCACTCTATTCATGTATTTTAATTAATTATTATATTTACCAAGGAAATATGAGGGCAAAATGAAAGGAATTGTTATTTTTTTGAAAACTAAATTTGGATCTTTAGAAAGATTCAGTGAAAACAAGTCTCTAGAAACGTGTTCTCCAGAGTAAAAAGTAGTAAATATCTAGTGTTTTGTACTGTCTGTTTTTTAATAAGAGTCTTTAAATGTTCGTTCCACTTGAAATAAACCAAATTTGGAGATAACAGTAAATGGATGTGGTTTAGGAAAGAAATATGAATCAGAACACAAAGCAATTATTCTATATGCAAAGAAGAGGCCCTGGGCCTACATCAAAAGATTAGCAAATAGTATGCAAATTTTAAAATAAAATAAAATGTTTAAGGTATGTGTGTTTTTTAAAATAATTTCCTATTTAGCTAATTTCTTTTCTTTATTAATTGACCAATTTCTGGCCTTGGCTGTGTAGGGGATAGAGCTTTCCTTGGATATGATTTATATCCTGATAGGAGATCACAACCTGGAATGTGGGGTGAAACACAACTAAATGTTTCCTTCATTCTTGGCTCACATAGAAGGATGTTTGGATATGCCCTCTTTGCTTCTACTCCTCTGTCTCTAAAGCAAAAGGAGACCGTGGTTAAACAGCTACGTCGTTGAGGTTTAATGGTACACCGGAAACATATCCTGGAGTCCAATATTAAGCCCAGTGGCTGGTCAAGTTGCAGCTTAGGCTTTTGTCAGAAAATTCTTTGTCCTGACAAAGGGTACAGAAGCACAAGGGACAGAGAGAGTCTAAAAGAAGTGGTAGTAGGAAGCCCATCACTACCATACTATCAGAAAGAAGTTATATTGTTTCCTCCGTCCCAAGGCCCCTCCTTAAAGAACCCACCCTCTCTCCTTCTCAGAAATCTAGCTCCCATGTTGGCCTCACACTCTGGGTTCCCTGGACCCAGAGTGGAAACCTCATTCCCACTGACAAATCTGTTTGCTTTCCTGAAAATATGTATTTGAGATAAGAGGCACTAAATCTTCACTGAATGCATGAATTGGAAAGATGTACAACTTGGGCTGATGGGGTGGCCATACTCTCCGACGGCAGTGCTGAGAGAGGCAGAAAAAACCATCCTGGGAGAAAGAGAAGGGAACATTTGCACAGAGAGAAGCAGAAACAAGAAGTCATGTGAATGTGGACATAATAACTTTTGTTTATAACTTTCTACTTCCCGGTTCTGAAGAAGCCTAGTTGTGTTTCCTGCCCTTAGAGCCCATAAACTACACTTGTATCCTTCTACTAAATTGTCTTTCCCCACCTCCAAACCCCTGTACCCACACACTCCCACACCCCGATCATTTCATTAGGCTGCTGTTAGTTGCCTAACGATATTTCTGGAGCAAAAAGTACTTAGTGCCAGGCATCTTCATGAGCATATTGAAAACAAACATTGGCAATTCTATGATAATGACTCCATTGTTTAAAAATCTGAACTTTAAGCAACTGCAGATACAGTTTATTGATTAACAACAAGTTTCCTGACAGAGGCGTGACATTCTCAGCACAGAACAGGAACAACCTGGTATCATAAAAAAAAAAAAAAAAAAAAAAAAAAAAAAAAAAAAAAAAAAAAAAAAAAAAAAAAAAAAAAAAAAAAAAAAAAAAAAAAAAAAAAAAAAAAAAAAAAAAAAAAAAAAAAAAAAAAAAAAAAAAAAAAAAAAAAAAAAAAAAAAAAAAAGGAAAGAAAAAAATGTGGAAAGAGAAGATAAGCACAAGTAAGACAATATATTAGAAAAAAGACATTTAGACAACAACAAAATAGACTCTTAGCCATCCTTAGCCAAGGGAACATTTAAAGCAATTTTTTATTAACAAAAAAATTGAAAATTATTGCTGGAAACATCGTATGACATTTGTTCATTATACATAATTATGGTTAAATTAGTTCTTACGCCATACTGTGGATTCAGTCATTTCTCACAAATCCTACTGGTACTTTAATGAAATCTGTAGTTCATCCTCACGCCCTCTCTCCACATGCACATTTGAACATGACGTAATCATGGACCTCATCTGCATACTATGGTCAAGACTTGGGTGCCCTGAGTGGGCAATATCAGATGAGCAGTCCCACTCACTAAATGCTCTTTAACAAGGCTTATTTCTATCTGGGAATAACCTGGCAACCATGTAAATGTAGCCAAGATTTCCTCCTGTACCCCTGTCTTTTTGTTTCCTCCTCCTAACTTTATTAAGAAAACAAATGGTGAAGTTAGGACCCAAAGGAAAAGGGTAAGTAAGCAGCTACAATCCATAGAAAAACAAACAAAAACAAACAAACCAAAAAACAAAAACAAAAAACAAAAAAAGGGAGCTCCCTGGTGGTGTAGTGGCTTAAGGCTTCAGCGCTGGCGCTGTCAGTGCTGTGGCCTGGGTTCGATTCCCAGCCAGGGAGCTACCCACATACCAAACAAAAAAAACAAACAAAACAAACAAGACTGAGATTACCTTGGGCATCTTTGTCTATGGGCTGGAGGCAAGAAGTCTGCTTGGGAAACAAGAAGCCTCAGACACAGCTAACTGGATGCGTGGCCTGGGGCTGGGGAGGAGGAGGGGACTAGGGTGTGGAGTTTCTCTTCTTGCCCCCACACCCAAAGTCTTTGCCTTTGGTAAAGGAGAGAGGTAAGGGTGGGATTGAGGTGAAAGGGTGGGAATATCTGGGCTGAGGTAGAATCTGATAGAAGGGCAGTAGAAACGAAGGGACATGAATGATTAAAAAGAAAAACTACAAAAGACAAGAGAGAAGGGATTCATTTAGCAGCACCTTAGTGAGGACCATGCACAGGGAACAGACTTTCAGTGTAATGGTTTTAATGTAAGCAGAGCACATTCATTTCACCTCGTTTAGTTTTTATGAAAACATTAAAAAAAAAAAAAAGACTTAAAGGATTAAGAATGCAGAATCTGGTGTTGGACAAACACATATTCAAAAACAAGCTTTGCCACTAATAAGCTGGTGATATTTAGTTAACCTCTTTAAACCCCCCTTCATTAAAAGTGGTAATAGTAATTACCATATAAAAGGACTGTCCTGGGAAAGAAGCAATATAATGTGTGTAAGGCAACTGATGGTGTCTAGTACAGTGGGTGCTATAAGTGGCAGCTCTGTGCACTGATACAGATTGTTTATTGTGTATTGAGAGCTGATTTGTGCCAGCTCCTTTTACATCTTTACTACCTTGATGCAATTAAAGTTATCATTAGTTATGGATGTTTCTACAAACATTTGTGCTTTATCCCTGTAGTTTGTTTCCCTATGATTTTTATCAATTCCCAGAGTTGACATGGACACTATGAACATATTTTATATAAATCAGTCATGTAAAACCTATAGTCTAAATTGAAATTAGTTACATTTTCTGTTTTAAGAACAATTTGGTTATGTTTTAGAAACATACATTTTTAGAAGGTGTGCATATGAATATACAAATATGTGCTGTCTTATACAATTTTTACACATAGGAGCATACACATATGTCCTGTCTGGTACAATTATTTTTAAATAAATTTACCAAAGATACATAAGAAAACAAGCTTCATTATTTTATAATTGCCTCTTTCTCTTTCTTTCTCTAATAATAATAATAATAATAATAATAATAATAACAGTACTCAGCTAAATTATTCACATTCCAAAGGTAGTTGGTTATTTCTTAAAATCATCTCCCTCCTTAAGTCTAAAAATTGTCCATGTTAGTATAAAGTATTCTAAACAATATGGTATGGGCAATAGCAAAGGAGGAACCCCAGAAAATCTTGTGCACCCTGGGGCCTTGATTCCCTAGGCTACAACTTTGAAGGTGGAGGGGAACACACTTATGTTTGGCACATGAGGTAAATCTGGCGTGTCACTTCATGGTTGCCCCTCACACGTATCCGTTGGTTTGCCTTCCATACCCAAACTTAGTTCTCCATACCAGCTTCTCAAAAGACTCGCATTTCACTCTGCTCTTCGCAGCTCCCGTTACGTTTTGTGACTGGATCTTACACTGTGGCCACAGTTCCTCAGAAAGGGCTACCTGGTTTGGTTTCTGTCTCCTGAACTAGTGTGCTTACGGTCCATGATTTCTTTTTATAAGTAAGTATAAAGTATCATTACGTGTGGGCTTTCAGAAAACACAGTATTATATAGCACCATATATAAACAACATTATCATTAACTAGGCCAAAGTTATATAAAAATAGTATATTATCTTTTATTCCTTTATAGTAAGAAAGCTCCTGTAAGATTACGAACTTGACCTGAGGCTTTTCACGACCATCTTCACCTTTGACACACCATCTTATCCTTCTTTTTTTCCCCATGTCCTATTTCTGAAGTGAATTTTCAAACCAAATAAATACATATGTATGGTAGAGCCTAATTCAGACACTGATCCTGCCCTATTTTAAAAGCCACTTAAAAAAATTACTTTGATTTAGCACTAGGAAAACTCAGTGAATTAACTTACTCTCAAGATGAACTACTTTATAACATGTAACCAGTAAGTGAGGAATCAGGAATGGGTCACTAATATAATCCATTATATTAATCATAATCACAATATAACCTCAAAATAAAAATTTACCCTGTTCTCCATCTAAATTAAGTAAATACATAAACTATAAAATATGAGCATTCAATATCATATATAACATTTGTCAAATTACTGATGGATATTTTTGTTAGCAGCATGGTGGGAAATTTATATGTTGGGCAGATTGCTTGCCATCTGGGCATGGCCAACAAACGGAATTTTCTTTTAGCTCGGAAAGGATAGTACGTGGTTGTCTAATCATATTCATCTTCTGAAGATCTGACATATGTTAAATAACCATTCTGTGCCTTTTCTTGATGGGGATTAGATTCTGTACCACACAAGTCATAGAAATTTAACAAGCTATCATCACTGTAAAACTAAAGGTAACTAAAGTATGAGTCATTAGTTATCACAGTTTTTTTTTAAACTTATGTGTGTCATATTCTAAAATGAATTGAAGAAAGGCAATTATCAGATGAACTTCCGATCAAATGTTATCACAATATCCTGTGTGCTATATTCCCAGAACAAGAGGCCTGTCATCATTTTGTCAGGACCTTTGGAGACAAGTCCAAAAGTTCACATATAATCAGCAAAAATATCAAAATGTCCAATAACATAGTATTTTATTCATTTGTTCTTAATCACAAACTTCCTGCCAATGCAAATGATTATTGTAGTATATGTCATACACATTCCCTAAAAAAATCAAACTGAAGCAGTTGATGAAAGTTCAGATTTCAGGTTGTGAGTCCAAAAGCCCTTTGTATGCAGTGGGGAGATAGCTACTCTCTGGTCTCTGGGGTAAATCTCTGGAGTACTAAACAGGAGAATGATTCTTGAAGGTGAAAGAAAGGTGCATTCTAATTTAAAAATTTTTTTCTCAAAGCATAATACAAAAATCTAAACCTATCCATTGATGGGTGGAGCCTGAAGTCATTGAAAAGCAAACATAGAGATTAATTCTTGGGCTGCTTTATTATAATGTTAGTTGAGTTTACAACCTCATGATATCTCTCAGGACAATGATTAGGAAAAACTAGGAACTTGACAATCAGAAGAGTAGCTGACAGAACATGTTTAGGAATTGGAGAGTCCAGAACCCCCAAATCTTTTTAAATACTCATCATTGCTTGCTTTTGCTGGGGAAGTTCACCTCCCTTGGAGAAGAAAGCTAACCATTGTGCCCTTCATTTCACTGTGGCTTGGCTGGTAACCAGAATTCAAACCTCAAACAGCATGAAGTACAAAACTGTAGTATCACATTACAAGGAATTGCAAGAATTTACTAATTCGTGTTATAAAAAAATGGAGAATATTAATGGAAATGAATTTTTAAGGTGCTTAGTTGAAGAGGGAATATTTTAAGATAGCTTATATTTTGATGCAGGTGTCATCATTCTTTGGGGTGGCTCAGGAATTCAACTGTGATTCTAAAATTGTGTGTTGGCTGGACTAGCAAATATAATCCTGCAATGAATGACTCGTTCAAAGATATTTTAAAAGCGACAAATTCCCTTGCATGAGATTGAGGAATGAATTCAAAAATTTCAGAGGACATTCACGTTGGATTCAATATTATAAGCATCCAGTGCCACCTCTGCCTCCCTGAAAACTCTCACTCTTGCCATGATAATTAGATTGGTGAGGAGACCATCACCACCATTAAACATGCTTTACTAGTTGTTCTTAGTAAGCCAGGAAGGCTGGTAGGAAAAGCTGAATAAAATTGGGCTCCTTGGGTTCAGTGGGGTCAGGAGGGTCCCTAAAGACAGTGCCTAAAGAATGTGGTCCTGCTCATTTTAATAGGCAGAAGAGGGTCTTGTGAATCAGATCTAGGTTAGGGTGTAATATACAGAGATTTCTGGTTATGTTAATTCATGGAGTCCACAGGAATAAAATTGATAAGCAATCAAGTAAGTAAGGTCCTACTTGATTTATAGTCACAGACTCCAAGTAGGTTGAAGGCTGGGAGAAACCTGACCTGAACCTGTACCCCATATGCCTGGCAAATACACAGCACATTATAACCCTACAGTTACCCAAGAAATGATTGCTCTCTGCTCTCTCCTGCCAGGCTGCTTCAGTTTCTTTTGCATCACCAAGATCTGTCTGAGTACCTGAGTAACTTGGCTTCACCTAGGGAAACCTTTTCACAACTCTCTCATTCTTTATTTTTCTCCCACAGCATCATCTATACTGTATGCATTCACTCCTGAGGGTATCTTATCACTTCCTGCTGTACTGACTCATATCTTCTACCACCTGGCAGCCATCCCAATAGGTGCCAGTCAGCCAGCCAGCACCAGACACACTATTTTTACTTCAGGTTACCACTATCTTTTATCTGGGTTCCTGTAACAGTCTTTCAGTTGGTCTCCTTTTTTTAGTATTTTCACTTCTCTATTACAGTCTTTATATGGCAGCCAGAATTCTCTTTTTACAATACAACTCTAATTAGGTTCTCCCATGCTCAATACTTCTCAATGGTTCTACACTGCCCTGGGAAGGAGGCCAAATATATTAACATGACTGACCAGAAGCTTTGTGGTGTGTTCACTAAGCACTTTTAAATCTCACCTCCCTTTTGTTATTCTGGTGCCTTTAGCAAAGTTTTGCTTGAATATTATATTTTAGCTGTGCTGCTATAAATCCCAGATGAAGAAGAAACATTAACCCTTTCACTGTTAATTGACTTCAAGTTTTTTTTCAAAATGTGTCAAAAAGCCACAAAACATAAGTTGATATTTTGACTATTTTAGCCATTTAATAATAACATTTTGAGCTGTTTTGTATATAAATGACATTTTTATTTTAAATTTTTTTATATAGTAATAAATTTACCATTATATTGAATTTTAGCAAAGAATACTCAAAACAAAGTAAGTGACATCAGTTAGATTTAAGTATAGATAAATTAGAATCTAATGGCATTGATGACATAAAAAATCTATTACAAAATGTTACACAACATGGCATACAAAACATCTTTGCTATTGATAGTGCAAGCCACAGGAAAACATATTTAAAAATCTTGTAAATGAATGGCCAACAGACATATAAAAAAATGTTCAACTTCACTAGCTATCAGGGAAATGCAAATCAAAACCACAACAAGATACCACCTCACACCTGTGAGAATGGCTGTTATCAACAAGACAAGGAATAACAAGTGCTGGAGAGGATGTGGGGAAAAGGAACTCTGGTACACTGCTGGTGGGAGTGCAAACTGGTACAACCACTGTGGAAGGCAGTGTGGGGGTTCCTCAGAAAATTGGGAATGGAGTTACCATTTGACCCAGCAATCCCCCTTCTGGGGATCTACCCCCCAAATTTAAAAACCTTAGTCCGCAAAGACTTATGTACCCCAATGTTCATTGCAGCGCTCTTCATGGTGGCCAAACATGGAAACAACCAGTGTCCTTCTATAGATGACAGGATAAAGAAGCTGTGGTACATATACACAATGAAATATTACTCAGCTGTAAGAAAAGATGAAATGCTGTCATTTGCAACAAAATAGATGGACCTTGAGATCATCATGCTAAGCGAAATTAGGCAGACAGAAAAAAACAAGAACCATATGACTTCACTCATATGTGGAATATAAAACCAAAAGCAACAAAGAAGCAAAAACTCATGGACACAGTCAATAGTCTAGTGGTTACCTGAGGGGTGGGAGAGAAGGGTAGAGGAGTCAAATATATGGTGATGGAAAGTGAATTGACTCTGGGTGACGAACACATAATGCAACACATAGACAACACACTGCAGGATTGTACACCTGGAACCTACGTAATTTTTGCTAACCAATGTCACCCCAATAAATTTAACAATAAAAAAAAATCTTGTGAATGGAGAAAAGTCCTTGAAACAGTTTCACCTTGAATAGCAATTTTATTTAATTTGCAGTATTTATATTTTTAATATAATTACAGTATCTATATTTTAAGTAAATACAGTAAAGGTGGTACATTTTATTAAAATAAATGATTACATTAAGTATAAAAATTTTCTATTATTCATTCTTGAAAAACACAAAAATATAGAAAAATGTACATCTTTTTTTTTTTTTTTTTTGAGCTCATGCGATAAACTCGAATGCTACAGTCAAAGGATGGAAATATTCCTAACAATAAATCTGAATGTCACAGCGAGTGTTAAGCTTGTGCCTGGGCGGAAATAATAGAAAGGGAGCAACACCCCCTAGTGGCCAGTATGGTGTCGGTGGGGTTGATGAGTGACCGTTGAAGGAAAATGAAGAATCAGAAAGCTTGCTGTGTGTTTACAGGGCCACCTGCTTATTTGCAAGTGAAGCTTCTTAATCCATTGCTTCCTGAATTTTGGAGATTGCAAAATTGATGTTCTGAAGGAAGGTGGTGTTTTTATTATTTGTCTTCAACTTCAATTTGATAAACCACAAAAACATTTTCAAATGTGTATTTAAAATACTGCCCCCTAATACTATGCTCAAACCTAAAATCTTAATTCCACAATGTTGAGAAATTTCTTGGGAGAGCAGAATTGCAGTGCTTTCTGATGACCTGATGATACAGTGCAGTGGATTTCTAGCTTCAGTAGATTTCATGTTTTTCCATTTCAACCGTTGCTGAGAGATTTGTGAAGACTAGTGGCATCTGACAATCTGTTCTTTCTTTGAGACAAATGTGATTTGCATGATTGGCTAACACGAGGATTTTCTTGTGGTTTTGTTCTTTTTCACTGTCAAGCAGGCAGTCACTCTCAGCAAGATTCTGAAGATGTCATGTCAGTTCTTAAATTTCAAATTTATTGCCTAGTATGGAAAAATAATATGGTGTATAAGAACTCACAGATTTGGGTATTCACAAGACTCTGAGAATGCATCCTTTGTGCATCTCTCTGTGTCTATCTCCTCAAGTTAAGGAATCATGAAGAATAATGAATTAACATGCCCATTTGACTTTCTCTTAAATATCAGAGATATCGGACAAATCTTTACTTAAGGAGCAATTGTGGGAGCCGGGCAAATATACAAGTATTCCTTACTTTATGAATTCTCACAATCTGAAGATTGCGAACAGTTTTACTCCAAATTCACTCTCAGTCAAAACCCTCTGTGAGAAATGTGCATGCCAGCCAAAATATGTAAGTTAGTTTACACATCTAGAAGAGAGAACTCAGGGTGAACTGCAGACCTACTTCAGACCTTTTCCACATCGGACAGGTCTTTTCTGTCCTTGTTTATATTGACTGTACATTATAGATATCACCTTCACATTATTAAGTGCTATGATATGAATGTTTCTGTCACCCTCACACCCCAAATTCATATGTTGAAATTTTAACTTCTAAAAGTGATGGTTTTAGGAGGTGGGGCCTGTGAGAGTGATTATGTCTTGAGGGTGGAGCTCTTATGAATGGGATTAGTGCTCTTTATAAAGGAGACCTGACAGAGCTTCCAATCCCCTTTCGCCATGTGGACACAGTGAGAAGACATTGGCTGTGAAAAAAGAAAAGGGCCTTCACCAGAGGACAACCATGATGGCAACTTGATCTTGGATTTCCCAGCCTGCAGAACAGTGAGAAATAAATTTCTGTTGTTTATAAACTGCCCAGTCTGTGGTATTTTGTCATAGCAGCCCAAGTAGACTAAGACATTAAGTAAAAAGTTCTTCTAGAAAATTGATCCTGCCAATTAGTTGTTGAATGTTTTGGGGAAGTGATCATCTCAAAGCAAAAACTTAGAGATGTTACTATGGTTAGAGGTATACACATATAAATGTGTGTGTCTGTGTGTATATAGATATGGGTGCCAAAAAATGTATACACATTTTAAGTGATGCCATCTATATATTGCTTTTTGAAGTTGAATGGAATTATGGTAGCGATGTGTAGTATGACATTTGCTCAAAAGATGGTATTAATAAAATTAATACCAGCATCACCATGGGACAGGCAGGACAAAGAAAATGGCAGAAGCACGGTTGTCGTTGGAGGAATGCAAGACCATTTTGAAGTGGTATTTGAAAATTGAGAATGTTGTTTCAGTTTCCTTCACATTCTCCTGACTTAACACCCCCTGGCTTCTATCTATGGGGGATCTTAAAGGCTGTGGTGTATTGTAGAAAACTGGCTACACTGGCAGTACTTCAGGAAGCAATTGAAATAGCATGTGCAGCAATGCAAATGGACACTTGGGTCAACATTGCTCAAGCAGTAGTTCATCATAATCAGAATTTTCTGGATGCTGATGCTAACCACTTTGAGCACTTCTTGTAATTGCAGAAATCAAATGTGACTTGTATTCATCTTTTGTTATTGGTATATATTGAGTATTACAATTTTAATACAGTTTATCCTTTCTTAAAATATGTATAATTTTTTGGCACCCTCTGCACATATGGCTATATTT
Source organism: Lyroderma lyra (assembly GCA_004026885.1). Taxonomy (NCBI): domain Eukaryota; kingdom Metazoa; phylum Chordata; class Mammalia; order Chiroptera; family Megadermatidae; genus Lyroderma; species Lyroderma lyra. Next base: position 72,245 of record PVJL010002949.1, read on the forward strand.
ACATAGGGAAAATGTTGAAGAACTTGAAGAGAAATTTGTTTAACTTAATGCTCATGGTTGGTCACAAGAAGTGAAAGAGGAAGAAGAGCAATTCTGAATACTCAAATGCCAAATATTTACAAGATATTTTATATAATGCATGGGAAATGATTGGTGTTGTAAATGACTGTGATTATGACATTAGCAGAAGTACCACCTTCAAAAATACCCTTCCAGGTACAGTCTTATCATTGCAAGCTATATAAACTGCAAGATAAAGGAATGCTATCCATTTGAGGGGTTGTTATATTGGCTGTTGCAGTTTTTGTCCTATTGCTCAAGGTGAGGCTTCTCAGTCATTGACTCTGTCTTAATTGCCAAGTTGAGAAGACTGTCTACCTATTGATTTTAGGCCTGGACATATCTCTGGCATGTACTGTGTCACTTATCTCCTTCATTAGCTCATGCTCTCTGAAATTTAACCCATCATCAAACCTCTGTGAAGACCACAGTCCCTCTTCCCTTCTACCACCAAATCTCACTTGGGCAATTAGAAAGTAACTATTTTTTAATTGTCTCCTTTTATAAAATTTTAGTTTACTAAATGTTATTGTAAATCTTTAACATAGTATGTCCTTATCCATTTACGTTACAGTACGTGTTCATTGCAGTGTAGAAGGAAAACATAATTTATACCTGACACTATATAATATTCTTGAGAGCTGCATGCAAACATACCATTGATGAGCCCATTAAGTATTAAATAATTGGATAATTAGTATTTTAAATGTTTATATCATACAAATACACTTAAGAATTGTTATAGAAGTTGAAGAGTGTTGTTACTGATATTTAGGAAAATTGGTTGGATTTTTGTATGGATATGGAGTACATGAATATTTTACCTATTTAAAACACTAAAATATAAATTACCTCTAAAAATACTAGAATTAAAGGGTAACTCTAGAGCCTAAATTGCTATGCAACATGCAAAATATGTACAGTAGATCTGTACTGGATTAACTTAGCTCAGCTGGAATTAGTCTTTCCTAGAATTCTGTTCCCCTGCTTAGTTGGAGGTTAGTGGTCCACCAGAGACATTCTGAAAGACAGAAGTGATGAAGCAGTGGCGATATTCCTTTCTATACCCAAAGCTTCTCTGACTCTGACCCAGGTCCATGTTTAAATCCATGAAGAAGAATACTTGCTTTTCCTGCAGACCACCCATCATTGAAGCTCGAGGCTTGTAGGCAGTGAGAAAATTATATGGTCTGTGGCCCATCCTCGCAGGTCCAGTTTGTTCAACTTCACATCCACATTTCCTTTTTGAATGCTTTATCTGCAAATGTTAGGCTCCAGCATCAGGTGAAGAAACAATAGCCTTCCATAGTCTGTTTAACCAGCCAAAACAATTAAGGTCAAATTCCTATAGTCGACTCCTTCTTTTATACATATATGATTACATGTACAGAGGGTGCCAAAATATATATATACACATTTTAAGAAAAGAAAAAACTATTATAATTCTAATACTCAATATATACCTACAATAAAAAATGAATATGTCACATTTGATGTCTGCAATTACAAGAGGTGCTCCAAGTGGTTATCATCATTATTTATGTAATACAGAGATAACATCACTTAAAATGTGTACACATTTTTGGCACCCCGGTATACAAATATAATAATATGTTTATACTCATGTTTTATAGATATGCATTTATATATACACACATTTATAAATATATACACATATATATACTGGGGATTCAAGAGTTAGACAATAGAACCCACATTTTGTACTTGGAAATTCAGTCTTCTATCCACTCAAAGAAGAAATAATGCTTCTTTTTGGCCCAGTTCTCAGAAAGGTGCAATCTCCCCCAAATTTCACCTCCTCAAGGGCTCCTTTCCCCCTGCAGATGTTTTAATGAGCAAGGAGACGCATGATTTCTACTGGTGCACTCCAGGCCAATAGAAATTCTGGATCTCCTTGATAATCAAAACCCCTCTACCCCCTATTTCCCTGCCCCCCCCTCACTTCCGTGCCTAGGTCCTGGCTACTTGCCTCTATTTCCTCCTCATAAAACTCCTTACCCACCCTCTCTACTGACCATTTTAAAGTGCAAGAGCCTCACCATGGTTACTTATAAAAAGAAGGTATAACATCTAATTTGTGTTTATATGCACAAGAAAATGTTTAATTTAAGAAATCAACACCTGTTAGCTACTATTACTATTACCCACTATTATTTTTTTAAGCACTCCAACACAAACCAGTGGTGGGATCATGGGCAAATTATTTAACTTTTTTGATTCTCTATTTCCTCATCTGTAAAATAGGCATAGTAATACCTACCTCATAGAGTTGTTTGAAGGATCGAAAAAGACACAATAATTGTAATGTGCTTAGCACAGTGCCTGATGATAAGTAGTACACAGTATATTTTTTTAATTTAACAAAACCCAACTTGTGCTTACTATATGACAACCACACTTCCAAGTACTTTTTCCAAATATTGAAGCCCTGTAATAATCCTCTGGGTTAGGCCCTGTTATTCTCATTTTACTGGGGTAAAGACTGAAGCAGAAAGGTTAAGCAACTGGCCCAACGTCATACAGCAAGTAAGTAGCAGAGTAGGGGCTGAAACTCCTGCAGGTGGTCCCAGAAGTCGTGCTCCTTGCTAAGCAGCTCCCCCCCCCAATTTGTTATTATTTATGAGGAAACTCTCTGCAAATAACAAAGCACTGTACCATCGATGGTTAGCCCCCTAAGGGAAAATGAATTCTTCATCACTCCCTTGGAGCTCCCCTAGCGATCAGCTGTCACGTAAACACAAGCCTGTGCATCTTACTATCAAGGTTGGTAGCTCCGACTGTCGGATGCCCTGCCAGGGCACCTGCTGGCCACACCCCTCTGTTTGGCCCCGCCCCGCTCAATAAGATGGCCCCGCCCTTCGCCCCAGACTGCGCAGAGGCTGACCCCGACGCCTCGCGAGCTTCCACGTACACACTCAAACGCCTCGCCCCTCAGCCTCAGGGAGCACATCCGGGTCGCTGGAGCTAGTTTCTCAGACCCCGCCTCTTTTCCTAAGCACTGTCCTCCACTTCCGGCCACCTCAGTCCTTTTCCGGTTTTTCTCTGCCGGTTTTAATCTCTGCTTCCCAGGTCGTTCCCAGCTCTAGGTCTCGGTTTCTCAGTACCCCTCATTTACCCCCAGCGGTTAGCTCCTCATCTGGAATCTCTCGGAGGTTCGGAACGCCCCTGCCTTGCATCTTCGCGGAACGGCCCAGGCTGAGGCCTGCCTCGGGCTGTGAGTCCACGCAGACCTGACTCCGCGTCTCCCTGCAGCTCCGTGGAGGCAGCCGCCGCCGCCGCCTCAGGATGCCGCGGCTGGGATCCGCGCAACGCTGGGCGGCCGCCGCTGGCCGCTGGGGCTTCAGGCTGCTCGCGCTGCTGCTGCTGCTGCTGGTGCCGGGACCTGGCGGCGCCTCAGAGATCACCTTCGAGCTGCCCGACAATGCCAAGCAGTGTTTCTACGAGGATATCACGCAAGGAACCAAGTGCACTCTCGAGTTCCAGGTACTACACAGGCTCTGGCAGTCCGGGGCCCCGCTTTGCGGTTTCAGGATCTGGGCTGTAACCTGGTGCCACATCCCCCAGGCCTTGTTTCTCCGTTCTTTGGCTGATTGAGGATAACACTAGGTGACTGATAACAGAGCATTTAGCTTTTATTTTCTAAAAATTAAGACCAGGTATTAATATTAAGATACACGAATTCCAGAAATGCTTTCTGTAGCTGTGCCTTTTCCTTCCATTCTCTAGTGCTCTTCACTTGAAGGCCACTGAACTTTCATCCTTAAAAGACTTTCCTTTTAAATTATTCCTGTTTTATAGTGTCCAGTGTCTGTCCTTCACTCCCTAATCCACACCTCTACTTTAATCAGATTTGAAGTGCTGCCGATATGTAACGCCATTGCTTTTTAGTTTCTTCATTGATATTAGGAGTATTGATTAATGTTGTCCCTTTCATTGAAAGAGCATCATTCAAGGCCAGATGACCGCCAGAGATGTTGTAGAAAGAATTGCTGCGACAAATGAGAGGCCCCTTCTCATCTTTGGAATTGTATATTAAAACACACACACACACACACACACACACACACACACACTTTATTTGACAAAATGTAGTTTAAATTGGTTAGAACAAACTTTACTCTGTTTCTCGTCTTTTTGGTAGACTTATTTAACATTTGAGCAGCTGTTGAGCCTTAGGTGCTGGTGATACAGAAGTGATCAAAACAGGGTCGCTGCCATCATTTTTTATTCCGTTTTTAATACCTGCTCATTCATCAAAATTGTGCGATAAGAGCAGAAAATGGGGAATATACGGTCTTGTCTTTGGGATCTATGAAGGCTTTCTTTAGGAAGTGAATTTAAGCTGAACTATAAAGAATGAGTTGTAAATACTTTAGTAAGGGGAACACAGGGAATAGCCTTTGCAAGGTCAAGGTCCCTTGGTAGAGTAGGAATTTGAAGACCATAGGGAGGACCTATATATTTGGGAATAAGGAGCCAGGACAGACCGTATAGTGCTTTGCTGGCCATGTGAGGATTTTAGTGTTAATCTGATGTAGTATGGGAAGCCATCAGAGGGTTGTAAGTAGTGCACTGAAATGATCCAGATATTATTGGGAGCTCTATGAATACTAACTGTGAAGGCAAAGACAGTATTACACACTATGTACGGACTGATCTAGGAGGCTATAGTAGTGGTTGAGGCTTAGACTAGGTATTAGCAGTGGAAAAGGAGAAAGAAAGAATTGGAAAGAATTTAGTAGGTAAAATCAGTAGGACTTGGTGATGATATGACTATAGTGAGGGAGGGAGGGAAGGCTAAGGATGACACTTAGGCTTGCTTAACCACATGAATTTGAACCAGGGGACAAAAAAGAAGATAGCAGGAATTGTAATATAAAGTGTCAGTGAAAATTTTATTTCTTTGAATTTGATAAACATTTCTTGGATTCTTTTTTTTTTTTTCCTTTTTTTTTTTTTTGGTTGGTTCCCTGATTGAGAAGCAAACCCAGGCTGCAGCAGTGAGAGCGCCAAAACCTAACCACTAGACCACCAGGGAACCCCCCTCTCCCACCATTTCTTGAATTCTTATATGTGCAGACACTGTGTTTGGTGCTGAGAATATTACTACTACTACTCTTATGGACTAAAAAATTAGCATGTGTTATATAGCAGACCTTATGCCAGGCATTTCAGGTGTATTACTTAATTCTCAGAACTACTCGATATGAAATAGGTATAGCTCTTACTCCTTTTTTACTTGTGAAGAAACTGAGCCTTCCGTAGTTAAGTCATAAAACACAAGACACAAGTAGCAGAATCAGTTTGCAGATCCAGGTTAAATTCTTAACTACTTTGTTAAACTATTTCTTAAAGATAAGACTGACTTTGACCTTGGGGAGCTTACATAGACACATATAGTCATATAATGTTATGAAGTATTACTAGGTGTTGTGAGGATGTAAAAAAGTAACTTTCCTCCCACTTTCTAAGGTCTTCTAGCTGGGCTGATAATCAAATTAACAGAGACAGATTAACAGAAAATATACAAAGTTTATTACAGATGTACATGCTGGGGGTGTCATAGATACGAGACCTGCACTGGGCAGTTGAGGCTTGTATGCCATGTAGGACAAAGGAGGAGGTAAGGACCGGAATCTGGGATTTTGAAAGAGAAGTAAGCAATTCCCAGGTAGCTGAGAAAGAGCAGAAGACACACGTGGCAAACAAATTCCTGCTGGGCAACTCAGAAACAATGGGAAAGAGAGCAGGAAACAAGCTTTGCTAGATTTCTTTCTGTCTCACACGTGCTGAAGTGAGTATTCTAAGATGATAATGCTAAGGTTCCCTTACCAAAGCAGGATTTTCTATCTGAATCTCTAGGCAGGAAAGGGGGAGGTAGCAAACTCTGAGTCCTGCTTCTTAATAATCAGCTTAAAATCAATATCCCAAAAAGCACATTTTTGAGGTGGCAAAACTTTGGCGCCCCTCAGTATAGTGCTGGCTGAGAGGAAAGTATCATTGGGAAATTTAGCTGAGGAGCTGGTGTTTGATCCAAGTTTAGTTATTCTACAATGTGATAGCGGGGAAAGAACGTCCTAGGCAAATATATTTGTAGGAGTTAATTCTAGCAGGCCTGAAATTAGCCTTAGCTGGCACTTGAGGTACACTGAGTTGCTTTGTAACTGAGTCTCAGGGCTTTAGGGGAGGTTTGTAACAGTTGGTCAGCATTGTTTATCAACAACAGTGAGATTGATAATTGCACCTGGTTTCCTGTGAGACCCCCAAAGGCTTGGTATTAAGGCTGGTTACATAGCAGGAATATGCTCATGTGACCAGCAAAATATAAAAAATCCATTCAAGACTCTTGGGGGCCTCAGTGGTTCTAAGATGTTCCTTTGTACACTTGGTGATTCCTGATCTGTGAGCATATATGTCAACAGTCTAGCCACAACCCTCAGAGCAAGGACAAAGGAGTCAGCCCCTAACCTCCCCTGACCACTTGCTGTGAGACAGCTTTGGGTTGTGATGTTTTATATTGTATTTTTTTTCTGTAATAAACTAGATTTGTAAGCATTGTCATTTTGGGTCTTGTAATTGATTCTTCTTCAGCAAACAAAGCCTTTTTAACTTGCCACTGTTAGTGCAAACTTAAAGCAAAGACTTTTTCAGGGAACTTTTGGCAGTCTGGTATTTTTGGAACACCAAAATGAGAAAGGGTATAAAAAAGGTGCTGAGGCTGCCTTGAGGAGGTACAGGGGAGTAGTATGCCATTGTTAACAGAGGGTTTCCAAAAACAAATGGGATTATCAGAAGGTTTTACCCAATGGGGGATGTGGAAGGATAGGAATGTTGCCCTGCATTCCAGTCCTGGAGATGTAGGGATGGGGGTGCTACTGGCATCAGTGGATAGAGACTAGAGATGCTGCTAAACACGCTGGAATTCACAGGGCACTACAGTCCCCTACAGCAAAGAATTATCCAGCCCAAAATGATCTAACCAGGTTGAGAAACCCTTGTTTAGAAGGAGGAGAGATTGGATTATAGGAAGACCTTTTAGGAAGTTACAACAATACAGTCACCCCTCACTTAATGACCCATCCGTTTAATGACCTATGAAACTTAGGACCAGTTAGTTCTCCAGCATGGGGAATCCTCATTCCCAGTGTATGTGACTCTCTTGAATCTTGTTTCTTCATCTTTGTCTCGTTTCTGTAGTCAGTTAGTATTCACTGTAGGAAACTTTCACAATCATGCAAGACTACATACTTCGTTTATTATATAAAGTGTGGTGCCCTGTGATACCTATTGAAAAATACATACCCTATGGCTCCAGGACACACCATAAAACATCCACCTTTAAGCTCCTCACTTACTGAACAATTTTGGAGTTCCTAGTCTTAGGAACGGAACTCGGTCATTAAGTGAGGAGTGCCTTTAGTCCCGTCTGTATTGTGGATTGGGAATGGAGGAGATGGGATGAATTTGAGAAAGGCAGTGACATCAAGAGATTTCTGTGATTAACTGGACAGGTAGAGACACTTAATTTGGGATTATTCCCAGTTTGTATCTTACTTACATTATGATTGATTGTAAAAGGGAACTTTTATTTGAAATCAGATTATGTACTTGTTTTAAAGTTTGATGGAAGAAAGTATTGTGATAGTTCTGATACTATTCAGTTTGTATGTATGTATTTGATTATTTAGAGTATGACAATCAGTATGAATAATTGGGTATATAGAAATGAAGTGATTATTTTCACTTGGAAGAAAGGCTGTTGACTTTTGGGGGAATGGTTAATGCCCAGTTGATAAGATGCTGTTTTTATGTCAAAATCTTTTGTCTGTATATTAATATTTACATATTTTTACAATTTGCTGAGTGCATAATTATATTTCATGTAATTATTAAAATGATCTTGTAACATAGTTCATTTGTTCATCATATCTCTCAAGTGACAAAAGGTCCCATAAGTAACTGATCCTTCTTTGAGGTTCAAAATCTGATCTCTCTCTCCTACAGATCTAGAATGTCAATGTTAGGCTAACCAAGAAGAGTGTTCACACTGGAAAACATAGGCTGCGGCCACCCCAATTTCATGGTAGTTGGGAACCCTCAAACTAAATGCTTCTTCCTCATTACTTTTTTCTCAAGTGGATACGTACCATTGTTTCTTCTCTTATCTCCTCTCCCGCTTTCTTCCCACACAATTCTTACATAAGAAGGTCTTTCTCCTCTTTAATCCTTCTCTTTTTTCTCTTATACCTGTCCAGTTACTTGAGGAAAAATGTCTCCCTCCTCTCTTCATTTGTACAACCCAAGTGGTCCAAATTGTAACTAATTAAACATCAGCCCTTGAAAATAGCGCCAAAATTCTCTTCAGAAACATTTTTTCTATCCCTGGCTTTCGTTTCAATATGCTTGCCCTTAAATGCAAGCGTTCCAGATAAACAAAAGATTTTTTGTTTGTTTTTGTGTTGTTCTGTTTTGTTGTGGCTTTAATCACTAGTGTGTAAGCAATATAATCATCTGTGTTTCCTTGGGAAACAATTTTGTAAATGATCATAATCTTAGCCCACAGTTTTATTCAGTTGATAGTGTAGTTCAAAACAAAATAGGTTTTGTTTTTGAATTTAAGCACAACCTGTTTGTAATTTGGCAGTAAAGTGAGTTTAGTTCTATGATGGAAGTATGCTGGGTGTTAATGGTAAGGACTGACCTACTTTACTACTTCACTGCACTATCTGTGTGTGTGCTTGGGTGATACTAATAGGAAACAAGGTGGGAAAATTTGAGAAGGAAAATATTATGTGACATTAAGCTTAAGGGTAAAGTGTATGACTTCGGAGTTCAAGTTCTGCCTCTGCCTCTTCCTAGATGAGTAATGTTGGGTAGGTTGCTTATCTTAACTCAATTTCTAACTTTCGTCAGATAGAGGAGGGAAACCCCGCTTTGAGTTTTGTTGGGAGAATTAAGTGATGGAAGAGACCTACATTAACTAGAATATTTACCTGGCTAGTTTGCTAGCTCCCTTTCTTGTGTTAAGAGAAAATTTGTCAGTTTTTATAGAGCTTTAGTTGAACTAAAATCTACTTCCCAAGTTCCATCCACTGGTGGAAATCAAAAAATGTGAAATTGCCTGTAATAGTAAAAGTCTTTAGTCTGTAACCTTATTGCCATTTTAATAGGAAATTTGGTTAATTTCTAAAACTTTTTCATCACAGTGATCTCTTCATTTGTTTTTTCTCTCTTTGTAGGTGATTACTGGTGGTCACTATGATGTAGATTGTCGATTAGAAGATCCCGATGGTAATGTGTTATACAAAGAGATGAAGAAACAGTATGATAGTTTTACTTTCACAGCTTCCAGAAATGGGACATACAAATTTTGCTTCAGCAATGAATTTTCTACTTTCACGCATAAAACCGTATATTTTGATTTTCAAGTTGGAGAAGATCCACCTTTGTTTCCTAGTGAGAACCGAGTCAGTGCTCTTACCCAGGTAAATAAAAAGCCAGAAATATAATGTTGGTGTGTGTAAAGGGGGAAAAAGCATAATTTAATATGCATTGACTTACTGATAAACACAGAATTTTAAGATTTTACCACCATCTTTAAAACTATCTTAATTCTTGTGGTAGATTAGGCATTTTGCAGAGAACTTCAGACTTTTCAGTGAAGGCCGCTGTAAAGGATTTTATGAACCTTTAAGTATAAAGAAAATAAAGATGCATTAAAATGCGATCACTTAGGTAGAAACATCTTTGGCAAAGGAAATGTAGGAAGCCTAAACAGCGTAGCAGCATTTAGCCTCTGCTTCTCATAAAGTAGAAGCAGAATGATGCCTTAATTAATATATAAATAAACCACAAGATGCTTTTATACCAGTACAGTAGACTTTCTGTGAATCAGAAGTCAAGCAGCTGGCAAAAATGAGAGAATGCCAGTTGCTTGAATTCCAGTTAACAGAGAGACTACTTATATTTATCTAGAATCTACCAATCCTCATGGGTACTGGTTAACAAAGAGTCTGCTATATTTATGTTTCTCAAGCTGCTGTTACAATAACTGTTGCTGTAACTTAAGATAAAATATTAAAAGAGTAATGGTAAGTCATGTAATAAAAATAGAAGCCAAGTTAGGTATTTTTGAAAAAGAGCTTAATGAGAGAAAGATAGTGAAAAAAATTTCAAGTCAGTGAACAGATACTGCTCAGGTGATGAGAAGGGCTAGTTTAGTTCTAGTTCAAATACAATATGAGCTTAGATTGTATCTAAAAAATAATTAAATATTCAAAGGAATTATTTAAGATTTACTTTTAAAAACCTTAATTTGGTATTTTATTGTTCCCAGGTTCCAGTTAGTCTCTTAGCCCGTCATGTGATGGTAGAGGCAGTTTTTAAGAACGTGTAAGAGACTTAATTCATAAACTTACTCTGAGCTTTAGCAAGATGTATTCAAATGCTCTTATTTCTAGAAATGTTCTCTTTATTTTTGCATTCTGTGTGAATGGCACTTTACTTTGTAAAGAGATTTTTTTGGGGGCTATTGTTTATAACTTAACCTTCATGAATTTTAATTAGTAGGAGAAGGTAACTTGCTTTTAGAAGTTAAGTAGATAAATGTAAGAAATGAGTGCTTATAAAGCATTTACTACTGCTTAATCTCCTTTATTCATATCACATTTTAAAATCTTTTCTTAGTTTTATTTTTCTACTATCAAAAAGCTAATAAGTCTCTTATACAATAGTGATACCTGTAAAGCAACTGTTCATACTTTGAAATTGAAAAATTACCAGCTAGTAAATGCAAAATAAATAATAGAGTTTTACTAAATTTTTTAACCATTAATAAAATAATGGATCTAGATAGAGTAGGCAGGGATCACCAGTCACTGCTAAAACTGTTAGGTGAAGGGCTGGTGGGAGGTTTTATAATGGATAGATGACTGGTTATCACCTAAATCTAATGATCATTTACAAATGGAGAGGTAACTCGACATGTGTCTTCTGAAAATAGGCAGTAATGAAGTACACAGCATTGCCTGTGAGGTGTTCCCACTCAGAACATTACTGAACATTACTGAATTCCATAAAACCTCTGGTTCCAGCTACCAGTTTATAAGAAGTATATAGGATAGGAGAACACCATGGGAATATCAGCCAAATCCAGAAATAGGAGATACTATAGGATAGAGGCCCCAATTTCTTCAACAAGTCGATGGGAAGGAAAAAATGAAGGAAGAGAACCTAAAAACGGAACACTTTGAAAGACATACCATCCAAATGGCTATGTTGACTTTGTTCGGATTCTGATTTGTAAACAACTTCCGAATCATTTGGAAAAATTTGAATACTTTTATTATTTGAGAAATTTAAGGAACTATTTTTAAATTATTTTATGTGTTACAGTGCTGTTGGGGCTATATTTTTTTAAAGTGTTACCTTTCAAAAATAAAGTATAAAACTATAGCTGAGATAATAAAATATCTGGGATTTACTGTAAAATAATTGAGAGAGAAGGAAAATAGAATAAAATTTCCCACATGTTAATTATTGACATTGAGGCTAATTGCACTATTCAGTATACTTTTGAACATGTATGAACATTTCCACTTTAAAAACAAAACAAAGGGGAACCAACACCATCTCAAAATTGTATTGAATCCATGTGAGTAGTACCGTAATTTCTGTGGTTTTCTCTAATCCTGCAGTTCTTTGCCTGTACTCTATGTTCAGGCTTCAAGGAATCCTTAAACATTCTAGATTAGTGTTAAATCCTTGCTTTTATGCATACTTTCTAGGGGAAGACTCCTTAGACCACGTACCATTTTGAGAATACATAGACAGCACAGAGATGCTAGAAGCACCTTTCTAGTCTCTTAGCACAAATTAGGAATCTTTATTTTAGCACAGTTTTCCTAATCTTTCATTCCTAGGGCCAGAGTAAAAGAACAGCATAAAAACATTTGAATATTCTAATAGATAAATTCAATTTGTAGGTCTCATAATTTCTCATCCTTTTTAAAAGTATCTTTAATGGAATATTTTTATAATTGGTATAACATTATTAAATGTTTGAATTATTTCCTAATGTCTATATTCCTTAATTAAAATTAAGACCAACTCAGATTGTTTTTAAAATTCTTAATATATGGTATGTGATGTTAAGTATAATATAATAATAAACATGTGTTTCATCAGCAGCATTAAGTTTTCAGCAGTAAAAAAATATTAAGCTCTGATATACAAAAAAAAATTAGACATTTAACCCTTCTCATAATTAACATATAAAAAGTTAAAGTGTCATCAGATGAAAGCTCATAAACTGATTGCACCATGAAATTGAAACTTACATTCCATTGAAAACATATATTGGTTTAATTGACTGACATGAGGGAGAATACTTATTTAGTATTTTTATAATTAAGCATTTTTATAATCGTTGCTTTGAGCTCTATTTCTGATGGGTTACTTGTCCCCATCTCGTTAATTCTCAGGTTTCTCATTTTTTGCAGCCTCTCTGGACCCTCCCATCTGTAATTCCTTTGGTGTTTGCTGCTGATACTGGGTGGGCATAGGTCTGTGGGTGAGGGGCATTTGTGGCTTTGTTTTCTTCCTGTGGCTCCGGGGTTGTGCAGGGAGTTTGGGTGTGGTTGCACCTTTCCGTTCTGGGTTTGCCCTGCATGCAGATTCTGCCCTGAGCCTTGGGGCTCAGTCCTGTATCCTAGTCTTTCAGATCATCCTGGTTGTGGGCTGAGAAATGCACACACACAGCCCCCTCTCTCCTGTTCCTTCTTGGGTGGAGCATTCATGCTGCCGCTCCTCACCACCCAGCTGCTCCTCCTCCTATGGGAACTGGAGTGAAATGTGGCTACTGCAGTTTGTAGACCAGTCTGCCCCTCCTGGGGCCAAAGTGAGGTGGGTGCGGTATCTCACGCTCCTGCCTCTGGGCCTCTGTTCTTCTGGCCCGTGGACCGGGTGAGGTCCAGTGCGCACCACCTTCTTCCTCCTCCCTCCCCCAGTGGCAGAGTTCCAATGTGGAACCCGAGCGCAGCCAAGTCCCCACTCTTCCCTTTATTTCTCCTTTATTTGGCCCTCTGTTTAACTGTAGGAACCTTAAGGCTATAAATGGGTTTCTTAGCTATGATTGTATGTTGTGTAGAGGGTCTTTGGTTGAAGTATAGGTGTTATTAGTTGTAATCTCCAGAGGAGTTTTTTGGAGGTCCCTCTCATGCCACCATTTTGTTGTATCTCTCAGATTCAATTCTTTAAAATAGTTAAAACTAACTCAGTCTATTTTTTTTACCACAGTTGGTTTATTGTTGTATATGAGGGCTGTCCAGAAAAAAATCAGCCATAACTGCCTTTATTTTTCATGTTACATGACTGAATACTTTCCGGGCAGCCCTTGTATATTCTTATTGGTCACATTTACTGTTCTACCATTCTTTTTCTCCTAATCCTTTTTTTTTTTTTTTTTTGAGAGAAATCTGGGTTTGAGATTCTGTAGCCGCCAACCTTAGCTGATCAGTATGAGATCGGATAATTAATTTTGTGGATTCATTGTAGAAAAAGTGCTACATACATCATTGCTGGATATCACTGTGGTCACCTTCAAAGTAGTCCCCTTGGGAAGCTACTGCCCTGACGTCAGGGCCTAGTCCACCCTTCAAAGCAGTTCTGGAATTCTTTCTGGAAGGCCATCAGAGCTGTGGTTGTTCCCAATTCTGATAAGTTTGTGAACTAGCCACTGTGCACTTAGGTTGGCGGCATTTGTACAAACAACTCGGTAAGGGGTTATGACATCTTACCGAGTTGTTTGTACAAATGCTGCCAATGTAAGCGCCGGGCGGCAAGGTCGTAAATTTAATTGTCAGATTTTGCATAATACGACAGCTCTTATGGCCATTCCAGAAAAAGAGTTCCAAAATGGCTTTGAAGGGTGGACTAGGTGCTGGTATCAGTGCACAGCTTCCCAATGGGAGTACTTGGAAGGTGACTGTAGTGATTTCAGCAATGACATATGTAGCACGTGAATTCACGAAATTAAGTATCTGACCTCAGATATCTGCTACTGTTAGCCTAGTGTTCCATCTACCGCCTTGCAGATGCCAGAGCTGGGACATCCGGCTTTGGGGCAAGCAGCTACTTCATGGACTCTCTAGCCTTACCAGTTGTCCTGTCAGGAATGAGTAGAAGGTTTGCATTTCTGGAACCACTGGCATAAATGAGTGAATAAATGAGTGCTGGTTTATTAATAGTAGAATGTTCATCAAATGAGGATAAGATCAAATTGAAAGAAAAGATAAATATGCTAGATGTATTGTACAGAAAGTATTAAACATACTAATGGAAATAATTTGTCTTTAGATGGAATCTGCCTGTGTTTCAATTCACGAAGCTCTGAAGTCTGTCATCGACTATCAGACTCATTTCCGTTTGAGAGAAGCTCAAGGCCGAAGCCGAGCAGAAGATCTAAATACAAGGGTGGCCTATTGGTCAGTAGGAGAAGCCCTCATTCTTCTGGTGGTTAGCATAGGGCAGGTCTTTCTTCTGAAAAGTTTTTTCTCAGATAAAAGAACCACCACAACCCGTGTTGGATCATAACTACGTTTTGAGAATTGATGCACCATTGCCACTGTAATATTGAGTAATTTTAGGTACTGAAGACCTTAATATTGGCAACATTTTAAAAACCTTACCATACACTTGGGGTAGGGAGTTGTACAATGCATATCCCCAAACTGTGGAAAGAACACCTTTTTTTATTTGTAAAGGTATAAAGAACTTTGGAACTTATTTTGGGCTATTCATGTTAAATATTCAGCGCCAATGATCTATTCTTTTCTTGTTGGTTTATATCTCCTTCACGACTAAACTTTGGTATTTTGATTCCTTTTAGTCATTTAAAAGTACTCTTCTTAAGGTAGTGAGTGGATATTTTAAAAACCTTCGATTTAATGTCTATATGTGTTGTGGAGGAAGAAGATTGCCTTTTAAATGTAATACATAGGTTTTGTTTTTCAGAAAAGCAAATGTGATTAACTGTATAGCCCAAGCCCTATTCTGCACTGTTTAATTTTTGTGGGGGAAATGTTTGTTAATACTGATACAGTTTTAAGTTGATACATCATGGTATAATTTACTTTTCACTAGCTTGGAAAATGGATTTTTGTTTTCAGGTTTATTCTGTGATTTACAACCAGATATGTTGTTGTTCTTTCATAAAGACATTCTTACCACACAGAAAATAGTAGGTTTCAGTAACATAATAGTTTATACAGGCCTTAAAAATCAGATTGCTATAACAATAGAATAATTACAGAATAATTTAAGACACTAGAATGTCTTATAATTGAGGGCACATGAATTGGGAAAATTTTTATGAGTTATCTGCACACCTTAAATTTACAGTGCTTTTACAAAGAAAAAAGGTGGTCTGTCTTATTTTAACATTTAATTGGCTGGTTCTTGCCCTTATATGGCTTTAATGTCTTTGAGTCATTCCCAACTTAAATTGACACTTGTAATACTAGTATCATAAAAGTGCCATGCATTTTGTCCTGATGGGTGTGATGCACTGAGAAGTTAGTTTCTTCGGTTTTTTTCTTCTCTCCCTCCCCCCCCCCCCCCGCCCTCTCGCTCTCTCTTTTTTTCTCTTGTTCTGCACATGTAATTTGTACAATCTCTGGTTAGCAGCCCTACAATGATTTAAAATTTTAGAGTGCTGTGTGTGTGTTTTTTTTAATTTGATAATCTTCATCGATTGTACTGCATTTAATGAATATTAAATAGTGCATATTCTGTACACTATAGGGTTTAGACTTGTTTGTATTTTATAACTTGTATAGGTTGAGCTGATTGAAATAAGATTTTGTTCCATGTATTCTATGGTAGAATACAAGATAATGCAAAATTCTCTTAGGTGTTTGAAGCTTTTCTGCTGGTTAAAAAAATTTGCAACTGCTTTTTGCCATGCCTCCCTCCCCCACCCAAAACTGATTACGTGCTAAACAAGATTCATATTGTAGAGACTTTGCTATGTGGTACCACAGAGCACTAATTGGATAGCAATTCTAGTCACTTACCACTCCTGACTAGAAGTTAATTCAGCCGCAAGCTGTCTTAAAGTCATATATACACTACTGCATGTAAGAGCAAAAGCAATTCACGTTGTCGTGCTGGCTAGTTGTCATTCAGATGTTACAGGGTAGCAAGGGATAAACAGGTATACAACCCTTTAATTCTAAAAATTTTGAAGAACAAATAGTTTTAAACAATATCAATGGTTAACTGAAGTTTAAGACTTTGCATATTAAACTATTTGGATTCTTATATTGGAATTGTCCTGCAGCTTTATAAGTATTCCTCTATATTTAGATTTGATAATTTTCAACACTAATGTTAATGTGATTAATAAGCATGGATGTATGACAAATGTCCTCTCTGTTTACCTGTCTGCTCTGTTGTGTTCAGATACTTAGACCATAATTAAGCAAAGTCAGGTCATCAGTGTGCCGAATTTGACACAGAAAAAGCAGTTATTTCATGTGTGCCTATCAAAATGTCATAATATTAGACTTATTACTAATAACTTTTGATGAAACTATTGAGCTGTATTAAAATGTTTGAAATCACCACTGTTACCTGTTGTAGAAAATAGTACAGGCTTAGTCTGTATGCAACTGGTTAACGTTTGATGGCTGTCAATACTCAATTTGGGTATGTATGTATAAATTAGAAAATACATATCTATCCAGACATAAATGTTAAGTAAATTTTTTTTCTTCCTCTTACTATAATTTGTAGGTCTTCGTTTTTCTTTAATTCTTTCATAACTTGTTGCAACAGCTTGAATTTCCTGAATATTTATGTTTGGACATATAGCTCAGAATACATAGTTAAACATCATTAGCTGTATATATTTTTAAAGTACAATAAATAATGGGAAGGGACTTCATATATAAGTTTATACTGCAGTTTCAACTGTGTGAAGATGCATTATAATAATCTAAGCATTCTTTTTTCTATTAAAAGGAAAATGGTTTGTGGTTTATAACTTTCATTCTGGCTTGGTAATAATCAACTTCGAAAATATAGTGGACTGAAAAGCAATTTTATTCTTTGAAAGATTTTATTTAAATCTCTGTACTATCCATTTTTGCTTCAATTTGTAAATGTGTAACATTGATAGTTAAATAGAACAAAGCAGATCCTATAACTATTGTTTTCAAAAATTAAATTAATATATAAATAATTCGTTTTTCATTTACTTTTGAAAAGAAAAAAGAAAATTCTCTAAACAGATGTTGGTTCTGTAGAACTGCACCAATCCTTGTAGAATAAAAAAGTCTTTCCACAAACTGACTTGTTTTTGTCAGGATTTAAATGTTTTTAAAATTCCTCATCAGTTTGCAGCTTGAAGTATATTTTTGTAGTGAGAAAGGATTGTTTATTTGCTATTTCTTTGAAACATCTTAGGGACTGGCCCAGAAAGAAAATTAAAGAAAAGAAATATAGTATCACCCACTTTTCGAAAGTTCATGTTACGTCCCTTCACTTTCACTAAAGAGCTACATTAATTGTACCTGTTTTCACTAACTGAAAGAAATCTGAAGAGGACCTTTTATGAGAAAAAGTGAAAAGCGAAAATAGCATTCAGCATTTGTTTTGCAGCAAGCCTGCATCCGGGGCAAGGAGGGTGGCACTGCCTTTGCTACATGCTAGAGTTGTTTGAGGTTTTATGTGTCATTTGAGATTGTGTTAGGTAGGTAATTTTGGTGGTCTGGGAACGCTTAAAAATTTCCATATAAATTAATGGTAGTTGCTTCTTTGCTTTATTCCATTTTGGCTTATGAAAGTCAAGTTCTACTTTCAGGGAAACCTGTACCACCTCTAAACTACCCCATTTTTAACCTTTTTGTATTTCTTACTGAAAGTTTGGGTGAAAAGCAGCTAACCCTTCAGTTCCCTAAAAAGCTCTTAGTTTTTAAGTGCATTAACCTTAGGTTGTATAATGCCAAGTGCCTCAATATTTTTTCTTTGCTTTTATAATGTCATAGGTTCCTGAGTATAATTCTACAAAAAGAGAAATAACAGTAAATGTATGTTAACTTAATGCTTACCCTGTGCCAGGTGCGATACTGAATATTTTGCTTGTATTGATACATTTCATCTTTGCAATAAGCCTGCGAACTAAGGATTTTCCTGTTTTACAGATGAGGAAACAGAGGCATGGAGAGGTTAAGAAACCTACCCTTATCACAGTAATTAGCAGAGTCTGAATATGAACCATGGCAGTCTGGCTCCAGCTCCCTCTTTCTCAAACACCCTGCCTTACAAACACCAGTGATGGATAGATAGATCTCTGGAGTCTTAGCCCTTCTTGATTTCAGTAGCTCAGTAGCAGTTCAGTGCTTCAGTATCAAGTTCAAATCGTGGTTGGGTGACGTCAAATGATTTTATTATGGTTGCATTTATATTCCATGTTTTTTTCTTTTCTTTTCTTTTCTTTTTTTTTTTGCTATTATAAACAAATCCACTATGAATATTCTTGTATATGTGTCCTATTGCACCTTCGTAGGCTCTCTTGAGAATACATGTAGGAGTGGAATTGTTTGCTCATAGAGTATGTATATCTTCATCTTTGCTAGGTAATATCTATCTTGTAAAACAATTGTGTCAATTAGTGCTTTCACCAGCAGCATTGGAAGATTCCATATTTGGTATTGTCAGACTTTAAAACTTTTGAAAATCTTCTGAGTTTGTAGTGTTGTAAAGACAACACTTAAGAATTTGAGAAATAATTTTTATAGATATGAGTATGTACATATTATTAAAGAAATATACCACATTGTTGCTTAATTTGTATTTCTGTGAGGTTAATTTCTTTTTTTTTTTCTGATGGGTTTATTTACCATTTTAGTTTCTTCTCTTGGGATGTTCCTGTTCAAATTATGTGCTCATTTTTTAAAAATTGCATTGTTTGACATTTTTAGATTAATAAGATTTGTTTAATGTATTCAGGAGCCTAATCCTTTGGTTATAACTATTTCAAATGTCTTCTCACACTTTGTTTTTATTTTTCTGCTCCTAGTGAAATGTATTGGTTTTTATTTTCTGCTCCTAGTCTTTTTCTGTATTGGTATTTTTATGTCTTATTTAAAAATGGTTCTCTGTCCTGCAGTCACGAATACCTTCTGTACTATTTTCTTCTATTTGAATTGAGTTTTGTATGAGATAAAATAGGTAACCAGGCTTTATATAAATTTCTTGAAAACTCATCTTTCTCTGTTAATTCATCATGCCAATTTTGTCGTCTATTAAGTGCCCATATTTACGTGAATCTATTTTTGGGCTCTGCTCTATTCCATTGATCAGTTTGTTTACATGCATAGTATACTGTCTTAATTACTAAAGCTTTTAAAATTCTTGATATTTGGTAAACAGGTCTATATACCTTGTTCTTCAAGATTTTGGCTACCATCTGTCTTTTGTATCAAAACATTTGTACAAAGTTTAGAATTAGCACAAGTCTCAACGAAACACATTTGTTAACATTTGTATTGGAATTGTATTTAATTTGTGAATAATTTCCTATTTATAATGGTGCATTTTCCAGTGAATGAACATCTTTCCGTTGTGAAGGTCTTAGATCTTTTGATAAAGTTCAATGTTATTTCTGTCCTCTTTTTAACATAAGCCAGATCAGTAATTATGTACCCATTTTCATTCCTGATACTATTAATTTGTAGTGTACATATTTATACTACTATTTATTATATAAGATATTATTAGTATCTTCTTTTTTACTTGACCAGTCTTACTAGAGGTTTCTCATACTTTTTTCAAAGAGCAAATATTTGGGGTGTTTGCTTGTTATGTATTTGTTGTCGGTTTCACTGATTTCAGCTTTTTATGATGTTTATTTTTCTAGGTTGAGATTAATTTGTCATAATATTTCTATATTCTTGTAATATTTAGCCCAAATTTTCAACTTTGTAGTCTAACATTTAAAACTAGAGATTTCCCTCTAAATCCAGCTTTAGCTCTATATTAGTTTTCTATGCTATGTAACAAATTAGCACAGATTTATCAGTTTAAAACAACATACTTTTATTATCTCACAGTATGTATGGGTAAAGAGTCCGGGCAAACCTTAGCTGGGTGCTCTGCCCAGGGTCTCACAAGGTTGCTGTCAAGTAGTCACCTGGACTGTGTTCTCATCTGGAGCTCTGTGTCTTCTTCCAAACTCACCAGTTGTTGACAAAATTCAGTTCCTTGCAGCTATGGAACTGAGGCCTTCCAAGCCACCTGAGACTTCCTGTCTACATTAGCAGTTTACATAATGACTGCTTCTTCAAGGCCAGCGGAAAAGAGAATCTGCTGCTTTGGGTCTCTAAAGCAGTGGTTCTCAACCTTCCTAGTGCCGCAACCCTTTCATACAGTTCCTCATGTTGTGGTGATCCCCAACCATAAAATTATTGGTAGCTGCTCTCCACACGTGTGTGACTGGTCCGCATTAAGTACATTTTGTGTTTTCCGATGGTCTTAGGCGACCCCTGTGACCCCTGTTGAAAGGGTCGTTCAACCCCCAAATGAGTCGCGACCCACAGGTTGAGAACCACTGCTCTAAAGGAAGGTCTCACAGGATTCCCTGATTAGGTGAGAGCCACCCGGAATAATCTCCCTTCAGAGTCGACTGAATTAGGGTACTTAACTGCATCCCCCTGATCTTTTCATCTCTACCATATTCTGTTGGTGAGAAGCACATTATAATTTCTGCCCACACAATGGTGTAGCTACGGGGATGGGAGGGATTTCAGGGACCATCTTAGAATTCTGCCCACCACAAGCTCCATTCTACAAGTCTTCGTACCTATTTTAGTTCTTGATCTATTCCAAAGAATTTTCTGATCTTCTAATTTGACCCTTAGATATCATTTGGAATTATAATTCTTAATTTCCAAGCATAAGTATTTAACTTCTAAAATAATTGCAGCATTGTGATCAGAGAATATATTCTTTATAACTATAATTCTTTGAAATTTGTGGGCAATTGCTTTATGACTCAAATTATATGTTGTCCTATATTTTGTGTCCCTTTAAATATGATGCCTTTACTGTTGCTTGATATAAGCAGTATTCATTTAGACTTATCTGTGTATTTGCTACCTTCTTTGCTCTCTGTTCCTTGCTGTGTTTAGAGCTTACATCTGGAATAATTTTTCTTCTCCCTGAAGAATACATTTAGAATTTCCTTTATTGCAAGTCAGTTGGTGGCAAATTTATTTCACCCTTTTTTTGAAAATATCTTTATTTTACTTTCATTATTGAAGGAAATATGTGCTGAGTATAGAGTTATCTTTGGGTGATTATCTTGAAGATACCTTCTGATGGCCTTCTGGCTTCCGTTTTGTTACTGTGAAGAAATTAGCTGTCAGTCTGTTGCTTTATTGAAACTAATCTGTCTTTTTTCCTCTGGCTGCTTTTAAGATTTTGGACTTGTTTTTCTGAAGTTTCATTATACTCTGTGTAAGTGAGGATTTCCTTGTATTTTACCACTTGAGTTTTATTTGACATCTTGGATGTGTGGATTCGTATGTCAGTTCTGGG
Organism: Lyroderma lyra; assembly: GCA_004026885.1. Lineage (NCBI taxonomy): Eukaryota > Metazoa > Chordata > Mammalia > Chiroptera > Megadermatidae > Lyroderma > Lyroderma lyra. The sequence continues at coordinate 93,926 of PVJL010002949.1, forward strand.
AAATTTCTTGACTATGTCATTGCCTCTGCCCAGTATGCTCTCTCATTGCCTTCTGGGACTCCAAGTCAACATATATTAGACCTTCGTAGTGTAGTTCCTATATCTCTTCCTTTTTCTTCTGTATGTTCTGTATTTATTTTTTCTGCATCATCTTAGTTTCTGATACAGCTTATAAATTGTAGATTCACTTTTTAGCTGTTTTGAATTTTCCATAAGACTTACTCTTTGAGTTCATAATTTGTTTTTATATTTTTTAGTTCTGTTTTTCTGTTAGGTTCTTTTTGTTATGTGCTCTGTTACTTTTTAAGGCATCTGGTTACTTGCTGCATTTTTAAATGAGGATTTTTATTTCCATGGATTATCCTTTGTGTGTGATATTCCAGTATTTATAATCTGCTGTGGTTCTGTTTGTGCTATCTATAGTTTATGTGGCTTCTAGTTAACACTGCCTTGGTTATTCTTGGATCTCATTATCTTTATTTATTTGCTTGAAAAACCTAAAGAAAAAGAATACAGAAATAATTTAAAATCTGGGATAATTTTATCTTCCTGAAGAGGTTTTCCTTCCTCCTTCCTTCCATCCTTTCTCCCTCTCTCCCTCCCTCCCTCCCTTTCTCCCTTCTTCCCTTCCTGTCTCCCTCCTTCCCTCCCTTCCTATTTTTGTTGTTACATATATAAATTAACCCATTTGTTACAGGTTAGCAAAATTTCAAATGGTGGAGCTTTTACTGGTCTTTCAATTCCTCATTCTTCTGATAGCAGAACTTAACTGTGATGGCAGAAGTGGTGTTAGAGATCCCACACCACTGGCTATTGTATTCATGCTGGAACCATAGAGCCAGAGTCCTATAGCATATCTCTTTGTCTTAGTTTTGCCATAGGAGCTAGTGTACTTGGCGTGCTGGCTGATTTCAATTTTCTTCACCATTTTCCTGAGGGAGGCACCATAATTGGTCCTGTATTTACCAACAATTCCACCATTCTTGGTGCGGTTAGCTGTGCCACCACAAACTAGGTCCAAGCCCCTATGGAAGTTTTTATTTCTTTCTGCCAAGTGCCTGAGGTCATCAGCAGTCCAGAAGTTACGCTTTAGATTTTCTGTGCCCCACTAGATGACCCACTGCACTGCAGTTTGTAACCCCCCTACCCCCCACCCCCATTCCAGGACACAGCCCTTGGGCTCTAGTCTAGAGCAAGGGGTGTATTTATCACTTAATTGGATCCTAGACCGAAACCCTTGTCTTCCCAGCTCTAGTTGATGAAAAGACAGCTCTGCCTCTCAGCTACTTCCTCTAGATTGGCAATCTATCCCAAGGGCAAAAGTCACTCTAGCATAGCTTCCTCAGCTTTAATCTTTCTGAATTTGACCAGGTAAATTTTATTTGTTATGTTTTTAAGAAGATACTTACTGTGTTTCATCTTCAGTGGGAACATTGGTACAAATGATGTGTTTTTTTATTACCTACCTCCAGAAATTCAAGGTTACATCTTGGTCATGAATAAAATGTGCAGCTTCTTTGCTTTCATTTTCTTCATCACCATTGGGTGACGTGGAGTTCCAGATACCTGCCAGATGGTATCTTTTTATCAGTGACTCATTTATTCATTCAACAAATAATATATATGTATAGTACCAAGTATATTCTATCCTTTTTTCTAGAAATAAGAATTTATTGTTTTGTTTTGTTTTGTTTTTGTATATGTGGGTAGTTCTTTCGCTGGGAATTGAACCCACACCGCAGCGTTGACAGCACCGAAGCCTAGCCACTACACCACCAGGGAACTCCCTAGAAATAAGAATTTAATGATAAACAAGTTACTATTTTTAGGATACAGACAACAAGCCAGTTTTCATATGAGAACTTTTTAACATGGGGTGAACCCCTTAAAATTATTTACAAGGTTTTACATATGTGAGGTCTGTCCAGAAAGTATCCAGTCATGTATTATGAAAAATCCAGCATTTATGGCTGGATTTTTTTCTGGACAGCCCTTTATTTTCAGTCTTCTGGAGAGAGTAGTTTTCACATTCTTGAATGAGTGTGTGACTCAAAAAGTTTTAAAGAATCACTGCTCTATATGATATTAGAGTAATTTTAGCTTTTTGATATTAATGTAAAGGTTTAAATTTTAAGCCTAATTTGTTTTTCTGCATGGTGGGGATTGGAATGTTGAAAGTTGATTCACTTTAAATAAAACTTTCTATTATTCTATAGATGCTTGACTTAATGTCTACTGTGTGCTAGGCAATGGGACACTGAAGTAAAAATGGTAGTTTCTACCCTCAAGGCATCTGGACACAGTCCCCAAACAAAAAAATTACACTATCTAGCCTGAAAGTAGTGGTTCTCAAACTCTGATGATACAAGAATCATTTAGTCTGTCTGTAAAAACCTGATCTTTCTCAGGTTCCTTACCCTGACTCTGAGACTTTGATTCAGTAGATCTAGAGTGAACCTTGGAAATCTTCCTAAAGATTCTGATCCAAGTGTTGTTAGCCACATTTTGAGAAATAATAATAGTAAACACTTTGGTAATACTATGTGCCCACTTTACTATGTTCTAGTACATTCATGCTATGTAGTTTATTTTCTCAACAGCAGTTTTCCCCCGTTTTACAGATTAAGAAACAAGCACAGAACCTTCAAGTTCCCTTGTCTAAGGTCACATACAATTAGTACTAGAATCAGAGTTCAAACTCAAATTCCAGAGGCTGACTGTGTCTCCCCTAGAGATACGTAACCTCCCAGTCATGCAGAGATATGTGAAGAGCTAATCTTGACTCTCAATGGCTCTCATTCCAAAGATCTGGCTACTCCACTGGTCTGCTATTCAACTCCTGTGAGACCACAACTTAAGGCTAACAGAGCTATGGAGTTTTCCCATTTTTTTTCCACACACGTGTGAATTTTATTGACCACACCACTAACCCTTTTTTTGCTATCCACTTCATGTCAAGTTAGCTCCCTCCAATAGGAGCTCCTGGCTTTCACTGTTGGTCAACCCTAGTAGCACTGTTGCCTCCCACTACTTCTACCCAAAAATTAGTGGAGTTTTTTTGAAAATGAATCTCAATTTGTTGTTTGCCTTTGGTCAATTTCCAGAGCCCTTACATGATTATTTTTCATCATTTTGTCCAGTTTATATTTGTTTAGGGGGAAGAGAATTGGATGATCACCATCACCAAAAATTCCCACTTACCCTTTTTGTCAGGTCTGCAATTTGGTTTTATCCCACTTACAATCGAGTAAGTTAGCCTGTTACTGTTATGTGGATCCTGGCAGAAGACAAAGGACTTTGTTACTCATGACACCGCAAGCAGCACGACCATCAGCATATTTGCATTGGTTTCTCTTGCTTATAAGTCCCATTGGGGGGACTTATAACACACCCAGGTGGGTGCTACACATACAGTGAGTTTATGTCACATCTGGGGAACATTGAACTTAAGGAATCCACCACATTTATAACAAGCAGTAAGGAAGTTTGTTTTTGGTCCTGGAGGGAGACACTATGTCACAACTCAGGGTTGCTCATTACCCTGAGAAAAGACTCAGGTAAAGAGTAGTCAGGGTCCTTCATTCTTGGCATACCCAGCAAGACATATAACAACAGAAGAGACAGATGGATCACCATCTTTCCCAGCTCATTTCATCTAAATATATGGGAATGAAGTTGTTGGTATCTTTTATCTTTTAATGTCTTATGATCTGTAGCTATGTTTCCTTTTTACTTCTAGTATTGCATCTTCTGTCTTTTTTCCCAAATAGTTTCACCCGTAGTTTATTAATTTTATTAGACTTCAAAGATCCATCTTTTGCTCTTACTGGTCTTCTGTTATTTTTTCTATTTGATTTTTCTTATTTTTGGTATTTCCCTCTTTTTATTTGGATTGCACTTTTCATTTTTTTCTAATGTCTTGATGTAGATGTTTAGATAGTTGATTCTCTGGTTTTGTTTTCTGCTTTGTATATTTAAGACTAGAAATTCCTGTCTAATTATATTTTCCCTACTCACAAATTCGGATATACAGTATTTTTAGTAACATTCAGATAAAAATATTTTATGATTTCTGTTGTGGTTTATTTTTTGACCCATGAGTTATTTTGAAATGTGTCTTTTGGTTACCAAACATAGAGACTTTTCTAGTTATCCTTTTGTTTTTGATTTTTAGACTAATACCCAGGTGGTCAGGAAATATATTCTGTGTTATTTCAGTCTTTTGTTTTGATTTTGCTTTGTTGAGACTTGCTTTATGGCCCAAAATATTATCTAATTTTGTTAATGTCTGATTTTGTTAATGTTCCACGTGCATTGAAAAGAGTATGTATTCTGAACTTTAATTGGATGCCATAATATGTGTGTGTCAATCAGGCCAAGTCCATTAATCAAGTTCAAATCATTTATATCCTTACTGATTTATATGTCTGTAAGACATATAAGATACCTAGGAAAATGATAGAGTAAGCTAAAGAGGACAGGATCAAGACCTTAAAACACCAGCATTTAACGCCAAGTGTTTCAGGGGTATGAAGCCACAGGAGAAACATGTTACATGTCAGAGAAGAAGTCTGATTTAATTAGCACTCCTTCCCACTTCATTCTGCTGCATTTCATTCATTATCAAGGAATGGATATGAAATTGTCTTGCTTGTTTACATGTCTGTTGTCTGTGCCCTGGACTAGACTGCAGAATCTCCATGAGGACTGGGACTACGTTTCGGTTGTGGAGAAGGAACCTGGAAAAAAGTGGCTTTTGGCGGGCGCGGTGGGGCTGGGGTTAATGCCGCGCCACTCATCCCAGGGAAGGAATGTGGTTGACGACAGCACTATTCAGTGAGAAAGCCTCAAAGGGCAAGGAAACGCCTCGGGGACATCTGGGAGGACAAGGAAAGTCGATATACTGTGGGAAGGGTGGGGTCTGTTTTGGTTAGATGGGACGTTTCCTTCCGAGTTTGGGGACTCTCGTCTGAGAGGCCGGGACTTTACTGCGGGCTCCGTGCTGGGCGCGCAGGGACGGCGCGGAGGACGAGGCTGTAGTTGCGTTCGCAGCAGCCTGGTCTGTGAGGAGCAGCCGCAGTGGAGTGTCCCGTCCCGTCCCCTTCCCCCTCCTCTCGGGCCTCGAAGTCGGAGCTTATGGGGACAGTAAACAAAATAAGGCGCAGTCGCAGCGCAGAGAGAGTCCATCTATGCTTGGAGAAGAGTTTCCCTGCGTGATTTCCCTCCCTCGGCCCCCTGAAAGGCCCTCTGCTGCCTCCGGCGCAGAGAGATCCGACCACGTTAGCTCTCGGCTCACACCTGCGGCGCCGGGTTTGGGGCTCAAGCAGCTTCTCGGAATCGTACGCCTGCGAGGCGGACCTCCAAGGGTTAAGTGTCAGCGTGCGTCCAAGGGGTGGGGACTCCGCGAGACTTCCGCAGGCCCTTCTCGGCAGAGCGTGGGCAGTGGGCGTGGGGACGGGACTTGCGGTCCGTGAAGGACTCCACACCTCCCGCTCTGAACGCCTGGAAGTCGCACACCGAGTGGGTCCGCTGAGCTGGAGAACTAGAGGATAAAAGCCAAGGGACTGGCCGCGGTGCTGCCGGCCTTCCAGGCAAGTAGTGACGCCCCGGGAGAGCCGCCACCGGCTGCTGGTGGGCTTGGTGGCCTGCCGGTCGCGCTCAGCTGCCCCCAGCTCACCCGGCCCCATGGCGGGCAGGGCCGAGTTAAGCTGGGCAGGCACAGCCCCGTTCTGTCCAGAGACTCAGGAGGATGCCCAAGAGAAGACTCAGCACCAAACAGAGGTGACCAGGATCTTGTCATCGCGCAAGAAGGAATCCAAGAGCAAGACATACAGGAAAGCAAAAGTGATTTATTGGAAATGAAAGTACACGCTTGAGAGAGAAGAGCTGCTGAACTCAAGAGAATGAGTCCACCCGAGAAGTCACCGTAAGGGATTTTTATTCCGCCCAGATGGAATCGGTGAGGTCCCATTGACGTGGTTCAGTTTTCTCCCCAGTGAGTGGGACCCTTAGTTTCCCGCTTTTTTCTTCCTTATTTGAGAATTGTCATGGCTCAAATGCATAATGGGAGTCATAGTAGCCAAAATGTAAATGACGTTAAAATTAGCTAAAGAGCAGGTCCTGGGAACTAAGGATTAATTAGCCTGGCTGAATGAAACTGGTTTTTGCTTTTCTCCAGTTGTAGGAACTGGATAGAATCACTTGTTACTTGTGTAACCAGTGAGAAACCTCATGTTGTACCCTGGAGAGGGTTGTTAATTTTCTAGGCTACCTATCTTGCCTCAGTTCTTTCAGTCAGGTGATGCCTTACTCTGAAGGGAAAATTCAGGCAACTTTTTGCTTTTCAAAAGTTTCAGTGTGTGTTTTTTTTTTTTTTTTTTTTCTGGTCCTAATTTTATTTTGTTTTTAATGTTTTGTTTTTTAATGACAGTTGACATTCAATATTATATTAGTTTTAGGTGTACAGCATGAAGTGATCCCCCCATAAATCTAGTATCCACCTGGCACCATACATAGTAATTGCAGTATTATTCTGTATGCTGTGCTTTATATCCCCTGACTGTTTTGTAACAATTTGTACTTATTAGTCCCTTCACCTTTTTCACCCAGTCCTCCAATCCCCCACCCATTTGGCAACCATTTGTTCTCTCTCTGAGTTTGTTTCTGTGTTTAGAAAACTTCTTTTTTAAAGAAACTCTTGAATCATACGCAAATAGCCCAGGGTCTTAAATGGTTTAAAAGTTCTGCATGAGCCTCAGCTAGGCATATGAGTTTATGCTGAAGGTTTTGGTTTTGGTTTTCTTCTTTGGCCTGTTCAAAAGCTAGTTTGGATAATTTGGGCTGGAAGCTCTAAGCTAGCTTTCTGTATTAGGACCTCCCCAGTAAACTTGCAAAACAAAAGTGGGGGATCTTTAAAATATAATACAGTTTAATACTTTAAATAGTGTATTTTATTGGTTTTAAATGGAGTTAAGCAACTCTATCTCATTTAAATCAGAAAGTAGATCAGCTGGTACAGAATGATGCCTTACCTCCTTTTGAAGCAAAGTAAATGTTACTCATATGTCCAGCTATACGGAACTTGAAGTATAAACCACGTTTATACTGTTGAATCTTTGCTCTAATGGTATTTTTAATTTATTCATTGAACAAATATACATCTGCTGATAAATCTTGTCTCTAAATAACATCCCTAGGCCAAACATTCCCTTCTAGGTCCCACACATTTCTTTGTTCCCTTTTATTTAAAAACAGCAACAATAAAAACCTCTTTGAAAGGCTTGCCTCCAAGTCTCTGTTTCTACTCTTAATTTCTCCTCCATCCTTGCACCTCAGGCTTTATTTCTCCTTTACCCCCATGTCACTTGTGACATCTCTTGTCAGTACATCGTTCTTACATCCTATGACCCAGTTGACCGCTCCATCCTCCTTAATATTCTTTATTCATTTGGCTTCCAGGTCACCACATTCCCTTGCATTCTCTTCCACCTCACTTGTCATTCCTGTATCTCCAGGTTTCTCACAAGGCGCATTCTTGCCCACATTCTAGCCATATTTTCTCCAAGGCATTGTCTCTTCCAAGCCATATTCCATGGCTATAAATAACATCTATAAGCTGATAACTGCCAAAATTTTATCTCTAGCTTAGCATACATTCAGCTGTTTACTCACCATCTCCACTTGAACATCTGTCAAATAGGCACTTAAATTTAGTATGTCCAAACAGAATTATTGATGCCATACCCACCCAGGCCTCCCTTCTGCTTTCCCAAGTTACCTTTCTTATCTCAGTAAACGTTACTGCCCTTCGACTAGACTGAAGCTCTAGGGTTCATCTCGATGCTCTTTTTAGTGTAGACCCCGCATCTGAGCATCCAGCAAATTCTGTTGATGCCACCTTGAAAGGACACCTCAAATCTGACAGTATCTCACTCCCGCTCTGATGCAGACCACAATCTCTCTTACCTAGACGACTGTGAAGTCTCTGATTTGGTCTTCTTTCTTCTGCCCTTGTTCCTCTACAGTCTTTCTACAGATAGCAGTGATTTTTTTCAAGGGTAGTCAGAACTTTCACTTCCCTTCAAAATCTGGTGGCTTCTCGTCAGAATCATAAAAACTAAACTCTTACAATGGCTTCAAAGCCTATTTGATCTAACTCCTGACTACTTCTCTGGTCTTACCTGCTCCATTCCCCCTTGCTTACTGCACTGTAGTGTTACTGGTCTTGCTGCCCTTCCCTTTGCCTGCAATGGGCCTCTGCTGGACCACACAGGTTGTGCACCTTCAGTTCCCCCACTTCTTCATTCAAAGGTGTGTCTCAGGGGTTACTGCCAAGGTCCTGTCATAACATCCTTTTGTAACTGACCCTCAGGTGGGTTGCTGTTAGATACTGGATGCTGTTCTCTAGTGTTCCAGGAAGCTTATGGCACTGTGAGAACGTTGTTTGCTAGAACTCTTTTAATATCAAAAGGCACAGCCATCTTTCTCTTTAGCCTCATTTCGATAAGATGTACAGTTTGCCCTTAAATTCTGTGTTTTTATCAAATGTTCTTCCTGGTTTAGAGAATATTTCCCCATTAATGCTAGTTCTCATTTTTTAAATATAGAAAATGAAAGAAAAATGTCCAGTTTACCGAAAAGAATATGCAATAATTATTTTGGGCAATTTCTTTGCTTCAGTAGGAAGCAATGGTCTGTAATTTGGAGACTTTGAGTGGTACCAGTAATGGGAAGGAGAAAAATGACATAGCATGTTCAGAGTATGTTATGCAAACTTCCAAGTGTGGTGACTAAGCAGATATCAGAATATCAAGATTTTATAGCAAAATTCAGTTCTCTATTAAAATATGTGGGAATGGAAATGAAAAATAATTATTTTCAGTTTTAGGAAAAGCTGTTGGGGAATAAAAGACTTCAAATTATAATGCTATTTTTCATTTTAATCCCAAGGAACTACTTCTATAATGTTATCAGTAGCATATGTATTAGCTTCCTCTTTTAGAAGAAAATAAAAATATTTTCTTATTTCAGAATTGGGATTTTTAAATAAATATATACAATAAAAAATTAAGTACAAAAAATTAAGTAGAATTTAGAAAAATAAGTGGATTTGGAATATGGGTCAAAGAGAGGAGTAGGAGGGTTGAGTGGAAGCCAGTACTGAAGTTAGAATCAAAACACCTGTCACAAGCTTCTGTCTGTGGGCCAGAGAGCACTTAGGAGCGGAGCTTCCTAGCAGCTGAGTCAAGAGGCAGGCCCCACAGATGAAAAATCAGGTACCCCGAGAAAGATCCATTTGTGTATTTTTGCTTTCTGACCTGATTGAAGCAATTGTGTGTGCGTGTGCGTGAGCATGTGTTCAAATAATTAAATATTTACCTTCTCAGGGACCTGTTTTAGGTACTGTGGAGATAATTCTGCTCTCGAGTGCTTGTCATTAAGTAGAATATTGGAGGATCCCTGTTTGATTAGAGCTAGCAAACCCAGAGTCTTGGAAAATTTGCATATAGAAAGAAAACAGGAAGTCAAACAGAGTTAAACCTGGAGATGGGCTAAACCAATCTGGTATGTGCAGCTATGGCACATAAAGAATACTTGTATACTATCTGGGCACCAAGTTAACATGACCTCTACTTAAAAACACAAAATCTAGAAAACATTTTTTGTTTGTTTGTATACTGGATACCATTTTATCAGATTGCATTCTCATTGTAGAAAAAGGATATATAGATATAGATGTAGATATATGTACATTTACACATCTAAACACAGATAACCAATGTTACCTTTTTGGTGTACTTCTTTCCCATCTATTTTCTCTAGTTTCTTTTACAAGGCTGAGATCTTACTATATATTCTATTTTATACTTTACTATTTTTTACTTATTACTATGGAAGCATTTTCTGTGACATTAACATGTAGAACATTGATAAACATTTTTAACAATTTAGAGGATTCAGTGAGATGAGTAATATGATATAGTTTATGTTATTGCCACGCCCCAGTTTTTGACATTTTGATTGTTTACCTCCAATAGAATTTTGGCTAACCCATGATACTATATACAAGTTCTCTAGTGAGAAAAAATATGGTCATATAATTCATACTTCAAAACTGCAGTCAAATGTCTTCATAGGTCCTGTGACAGGAGAAAGCTGAGCACATCTGAAAACCTGGAAAAAAGGCCCCTGTGCAGGGAGCTGGAGGAACGAAGCGGGCAGAGGCAGGAGGCGAGTGGGTGCTGCAGGAGCCGGATCACACAGCGCAGCATTTGCCATATTAAACAAGTGCAGTAGCACAGTTCTAAGTGCAGTAGCACATTGCAGGGTTGTAAATGGGAGTCATGTGGTCAGATTGTTTAAAAAGACCTTGGGGTTGCTGAGCAGAGAATGGATTAGACTGACCAAGAGTGGACAGAGGAGATGGGTTAGGAAGTAGCGCAGTCGACTGGTGGAGAGCTATTGATCTGAGTCAAAGGGGAACAATTTGAGATGTATTTTGGAGACTGAATTAGACAGGATTTGGTGGCAGCTGGACGTGAAAGGGCAGGAGAGGAAGGGGCAAGTATCAGTGAAGCTTCAGCTTTCTGGCTGCCATAAGTGGGCGAAGAAATGATGGTGCCATTTCCCTTGCTGGAGTGTATTCAAGGAAAATGAGGTGAAAGCTATTAACACATCCCAGGTCGGCAGGGAAGACACATTAAGGATGCTGTGCAGTACATGTTATGAGAGATGCAAGCAGGGTAGGATGAGTGTCTGGGGAAGAGTACTTAACTCTACCTGGAGATACAAGAAAATGCTTTCTGCCACATGTGATCCTTGAGCTGTGTCTTGAAATGGATGTACCATATTTATATTTACATAATTTTTTAAAATGCTGCACAACTGCTCATTTACAAAAATCCAACAAGTATATTTAGATTGGCCGGTCCTTACTGATTGAGTCAATAATTTATATAATATGGATAATAAAGAGTTATGTAGCTATCTCTCTAAACCTAAAACAAAAACCTGTTAGTTATATTTAGAATTGTCTCATTCATTCATTCATTTTTTTTTTTTTTTTGATGCCTGATCTTATTTATTTGTTACTCTTAGAAAATCTCCTTTCTGACTGGACTCAGACTTAGAAGTGGAAGCTCTCAGAGGGGACAGCCTGCGTCGCTTGGCAGTCTGTTCCTGCCGTTTCTCTTTGGCCTCCTTCATTCCCGTGGCCAAAAGTTTAGCATATTCTGCAGCCTCTTCCTTCTGCTTCCTGGCGCGCTGTTTCTGCAGAGCAGTACGCCGCCGCTGGTGCTGCAGGAGCGCGGCGTGACAGCACGCGGGATTTTCGGTGCTTCGGTCCCAGGCCTCTTACCTTCTTTGTTTAGAGGCTTTCTCACAGCGCACTGGCGACATCATCGTCTTTTGAGAGATTGAAAAGTTTGCGGATTCTGCTAGCTCTTTTGGGCCCCAGGCGACGAGGCACCGTAGTATCAGTGAGACCAGGAATCTGTGTGTCCCCTTTCTTTACAGTGACCGAGTTGAGAACTCTCCGATTGGCGTCCACAGCGCCACCCCGAACAGATGTGCGCTTTCTCTCCGGTCCTCCCGGGTCTGTAACAGGGTCGCCCCTTACTCAGCAGCAGGCGCAGGCGGCCATGGGTCAGGATGCCCTGCGTCACGGGGAAGCCTGCTTGTCGTTCCCCCCGTGGATGCGAACCCCTTCTTCACCCAGAGTGTCAGCAGGAGCTTCTGTGGCCATACCCTTCTCATAGAAGGTACAAAGTGCATTCTTCGCCCACTTCCGTGAGTTTCTGGCAGCCAGTGGCTGGGAACGAGATGTTCAGCTCCGTCCTGAAGCAGCCCGCCCTCTCTAGGCGCCACGACAAAGTCACAATGTGTCCTTGAGTGCTGACAGTGTGTCAGAGGGGTGGAACAGCAGTAGACAAGGCAGGTGTGGTCATTGTTCTAGTACAGTCTACAGTGGAAAAGATGAGAAACTAAGCAGATAATTATACACATAATTAATTGTAATTGTGATTAGTGCCATGAAGGAAGGAGACAGGGTGCCAGGCTCCTGGAGGGTTCATAATTCCTAAGCTTTCCATGCAAGCTCTGGTACCTCCTATGAAAATTAGAGGCACTGGTTTATTTTGACTATAAATACGTGCCAATAGGTAATATCATAATGAATCTTACTTACACTGGGCTTTTGTCATCCTAATGGAGTCTGTGCAACCCTCAAAAGAAGAAAGTAAATGACAGCTGATTCTTAATAATCTTAGTTCAGTATAAGGTCAGGATGGATTCAAATTCTATCCATTGTATTTCTGAAAGTATTTATTACCCTAGTTCGGGTTTTAAAAATATTTCCAGTGTGAAGAAGTTAAAAATGCACATATTCCTGATCTGGCTGGCACAGACTTGTTCTATTGTATCCTGGCACCCACGCAGAGCTGGACGCTCCAATGTGGTAGCCCAGGGGTCAGCAGACTTTTTTTCTGGAAAGGGTCAGAGTAAATATTATAAGCTTTATGGGCCATATGGTTTGTGTTGTAACTGCTCAACTCTGCCTCTGTGCATGAGATTAGCCACAGACAATACATAAATTAATGGGCATGGCCGTCTCTCAATAAAACTTTATTTACATAAACAGATGGCAGACCATGTTTTGCTGCCGACCTCCACTATAGTTTCTTGTCCTGAATTTGGATATTATGCCAATCACAGTTTAGTGGCAGAGAACAGAATCTACTCTAGTTTATGCAGAAAGGTGTGCATTAGAGGGTATTTCACGATTACGGCCTCATTGGGAAAGTTGAAAGAGTTGGACTCTGGGTCGAGTTTCTAGGCACACCTGATAGCAACACTTAGCAGAATTGGTCTGATGTTGCTGGGCTTTGGCCATGATTAGGAAACCTGCCAAATCAGGCAGCTGCCAGCTCCTGAATCACACCAACTCTGCTAGAGCCTTAACCAGGAACATAGGTACCTCGTGGTCTGCCCGCCTTCATATTTAACTCAGACATGTAACTACATCTAATTGGCAGAATTTCAACTAAATCTGGAACTCTAGTTTCAAGGGAGTCTAGGAAATACAGCTTTTAGTACAAGGATTTCAGGAAGGCACACTAAAAGGAAGGTAGAATAAATTTCAGACGAGTAGACCTTTAGTATCTGCTATAGAACACCCTTTTGGCTACTTAACGTTCATACGCTCCCCACTTCTTTCCACACCTAAATTTCCAGGCACCAACACCAATAGTGTGCTCCCTCATAAGAACAGAAGAGCACTCCCCTTCTCTCCAGAAGGTAAAACCTGAAGTCCTATAGGTCACCACACCCTGTGCAGTGTTCATCATAGACATTGTCCTGGGACATAGCACACCCAGGAGTTGAGTGACCTCTGTCCTTTTCTAGGGAAAGGGGAAGTGGGAAAGAGACAGCTGCTCCACAACCTAGAGAATGACAGCTCAGCTCTAAGAAGCTCCCACCCATCTTCCTCATCCTCTTTTTTTTTTTACTAGAAAAATTCCCACAGGTTCTAGGCATTCTGAGTATCACCTCTCTTAATGAAATCCTCTCCAGACCCTATGTTCATTAGTAGCTATTGGCCTCTCCTTTTCTTCTTAGCCAAGCAGTCCCCTCTCCTCATGTCCTCACTTCCTGTGGACTCTTGAGCACACTGCAGTCTGGTGTGGTGACTCCCACCATTCCCCTGTAACTGCTCCCATGAACCTCAAGGTGCTACATGCAATGGACACTGACCACTGCTCAAAGCACTCTCCTTTCTTAGCTTCCAGATACCATTCAGTGTCTGCTGCCCTTGGGCCACTCCTACCTCTCGTCTGTGGGCCTCTTTTCTTCTGGAAGGCCATCAGGCATTGATTCTGTCTCAACTCTGTCTCCTCTTTACTTTCTACCTATTCTGTTACTCCCAGATATGAGCTAGCACCAAACTTTCATCCCGTCAAGATGCTCTCCTAAGCCTTGGGCCTACATGCGCCTATTGGCAGTTCCCTGGTGGTGTAGTGGCTAAGGCTTTGGTGCTCTCAACGCAGCGACCTGGGTTCAATTCCCAGCCAGGGAATACCCCCCCCCCCCGCAAAAAAGAAATTATTATGTACATGTGCCTATTGGACAGCCCCTCTTCTAGGTCATGGGGACCTCAAGCTCCCTATGTCCCAAACTGGATTAATTGGTCACACATACCCCACCCCTACCCTGTTCATCTCAGCAAATGGCACCACCAACACCTTACACAAGGAAGTGTTGGGGGGCACACCTGATTCTTCTTTCTCTGTGACCAACTCTCTTTGTTACCTCCTACATATCTTTGTCTCCACTATCACTTCCTTAGTTCAAGGCTCTGCTTTCTCATCTAAGTTATTGCAATGATCTCTCAACTGATTATTCTCTCAGTCTAAGGCCTGAAAGTCTTCTAGCATAGTCTCCTTACTACCTCTATTTTAACCTGCCTAAAACAACTCAGGTCATGTCACTCCCCTACTTAACATCTACCAGTGGCCTTCTGTCTGCCCAAGATTAAATTCAAAATCCTGAATATAATATATTAGGCTCCTTATATCCTCTAATCCTATTTATTCTCCTCATTCTTATTTCTCACGACTGCCCTCCACCCACCCCACATATGTGGATTGAGCCATATAAACACCTACTGCAAAATGATTCTAATGTACTCTGCCCTGTGGTGCCTCAGTGTTTCTGCAAATGCTGGTACCATCCACATCCTTCGGCCTAACTAATATGAAGCATGTCTTGCTGCAGGTATCTTTCCTGAGCACTTTCATCGCACCTGCTATCCTAAATGAAGCACCAGTGCAGTGAGTCCCAACTGTCTGCTTGTCCTGGCTTCACATCCCCCAAGTCCAGCAGGTCTTGGTGCAGAGTAAATTTTCAGCAACACTTCATTTATTCATAACGTTAAAATTTATTAATTGATCAGGTGAAGAAACCATTGACTTTACATGTACTTACCACAAGATGGTGCTGTTTAAACAGGAAAACAAAACACTTAAAGGCTCCCCCAGGCTGAAGGAGTCAAGTGCAGTACTAGATGACTTAATTTTAAATGTGTTAAATTTCAGAACAATGATTTAAACACATAAGCTTTTTCTGTGGTAAACACATGGGCAGATGTAAAATTGTATACAAGCATATATTTTATTTACTTACCATGGTCTGGGAACATCTCTTCCCAAGTGGTCGTGTCTTAAAAATGCAACATTAACTCTTAATTCTAGGGCAACAAACTTTTAAGGAAGGGTGTGTTCTGGTTCTCCAGAGGAACAGGCAATAGGTTAGAGAGAGGGGAAGAAGGAGGGAGGAAGATATGTTTTAAGGAATTGGCTCATGTTATTGTAGGGGCTGGAAAATCCACTTCCTTTTTCTATTAATATCTATGCTCACTCTGTTAATAATCTCATATAATCTTTAGGTTTTAAATATAATCTATACACAGGTAAATACCCAATTTGCATCTCCTAGCTGGACCTTTCCCCGAAACCCCAGCTTCTGTATTCTATGCCTACTCAACATCATTAGCAAATCCCATCATACGTTATGCTGTATACATCGTAGCTAATTACATCAGGAAGCACATGTCTGGTTTTGATCAGTAAGACTGGTCATTTGACTTGGGGTGTGAATCTGTTATGCCTTTTAATTTTTTTGTTATACTCCTTGAATTTTCTATTTCAGATGCATTGGTTTTCATTTTGTTGGATTGCTTTTTTAAAATCTTCATAGCTCTTTTTTTTAATTGCTTTATTTTTATTGTCTTTTTTTCCTTTCCATAGTCTGTGATTTTTTTTCAAGTCTTTCTACCATGTTTTGCTGATTTGATTTTGAGTTATATTTCATTCTTTGCTGTTTCTGTATTTTCCTAATTTGTTAGGTACTTGATTTGTCCACAGTCTCCCTTTTCATCTAATTCTGTTATCTCATCTTTAATGTTTTTATTTCATTGATTACATATTCTCTTTAGTGTCTCCTAGAGCAATGTTACTCAAAATGTTTGTCTATAGTAATGTAAGAAGCATGCACCAAGGGTAAACCACGCAGCATTCTTCATTGAGAATGTCTTGCTGTGAAAAAATGTCAGCTGACCTGAGCAGCATACTGATACGGTTGATTTACATCCTGACACAGTCTCCTTGTCATAGACTGGCACCAAATGATTCTGAGACTGGCAACTTGTCCATGGACTACCCTTGGAGCAGCACGGTCCTGGAGCATAAGCATTTGCTGTATAAATTTTTCCTTAGCTTTTTGTTATGCATTTAATAACGGTAATAGTTGCTAGCATTTATGGAACACTTTTCTAAGCCATTTTAATCTACATAAAAACCCTAAAGGTAGGTACTATAATTATACACATTTTACACATGGTGAAATCAAAGCATAAAGATACTTAGTAACTTGTACAAAGTCTCTCAGGTTGTTGTTTTTGTTTGTTTGTTTGTTTTTATAGCAGCACTGGGATTTACATTCAGGTAGTCTGATTCCAGAGCACATAGTCTTAATGGAAATGGAATTTTTTTATTTGTGTTTTGTGTGCAATGATTCTTCTTTATATTCCTTTTTTTATTTCCTGTAATATTTTTTCATATGTACTTGCCAAGCTGTTCTTTTCATCTTACTCCTCTGTAATGTGGGGGATTCTATTGGGATCTTCTTTTGCCTAGATATAAAGTGGATGCATTCTGGACCCTCCTTTCTTCTCATGTGAGGCCTGTTCTGATCTTCCCTTCACAACTTCAGTTTCAGGGCTTCATTCTGATGGGTTATATTTTCTTCACATTTCTCTGACCTGAGTAGATGTGCTTATTAGCTCATTTGGGCTGTGGTCAATAGGAATTGGTAGCTTTGATTATTTTAGATCTTTGCTGAGGCAAGGGGTAGAGGTGAGGGGTGAATGGCATTCTATCAAGTTAAAGACAAACAAAAAATGGTTCAATCTTACAGAGAGCCATTTGGCTAAATTGATTGCTATTACCCATGCATTTGTCCTTTGATATAGAAATCCTATTTGGAAGAATTATTCACAGGTAAACTTGCACACAGTTAAAATGATTTTTATTAAAAGTTATTCATTGCAACATTATTCATAATAGTAGTGAACTGGAGACAACTCACATCCAAGAACAGGGGACCCTTATGGTACATCCACATACTGGAAGGTTATTTCGTTGTAAACGAGATGGGGAAGTTCTCCATGTGCTACTGTGGATAGCTCTGAGGTCATATTATTAAAGGGAAAAGCTCTCTATCTACTGCTATTTGAGTGTGTGTGTGTGTGTGTGTGTGTGTGTGTGTATAACTGATGATACTTTTTTGAGAGAAGAAAGAATATATATTCGTCAAGAAAGAGCAGAAAGATATAGGAGGAAATCATAAAATCGATCACCAGCCATGGGATTCACAGGATGGGTAATGAAGATAAAGATGGGGGTGAGACTTTTTAATATAAATGTTTTCAACTGGTACCTTTTCTAAAAAAGTAAATTAAAAAGTGAATACACACGTTTTTATTACTGTGAACAGTCGTCTCATGTGCCTCCCCCGGGGCGGCCGTCTGCACCCTCCTAGTTAGCAGAGCGGAAGGAGATGAAACCTACATGTCTTAGCCCCAGTGCTGACCATCCTGGTGAGGGAGGAGGATTTTAAAGGGGACTTTCCAGGGTTCTTTTGGCCAGCCTTCGCCCTCCTTGCATTCCCGTCAGCATTCCATGCCTTGCTTTTGTTCTAGTAGAGCCTTCTTTGTTGAGGGAGTTAATTGACTCAGAGTAAGCACCATCAGGTTCTCTGATGGTCCCACAGCCTTGAGAACCGCAGTGATGAATCAGACCATTTCCCCGCTTCTGAATCACTGTGGTGGTGGGAAAGACAGGTCTCCAGCGCAGTTTCCGACATCTTCTTCCCTTGGCTATCTCCTGACTCTCCCCACTGTCCCCCCATATTAGAATGTCATAGAGCTTTTTACACATTGTTATTAATGTTCTTCTCTCTTGTCTGCTTAGGGTAGGGGGGGTAGGAGTGCTTGGAAGCTGAAACAGCACATAATAGATTTCTGGAATGATTTGCTCTATTTTGCTGACTGGTGTTTAAGAAAAATAAGACAAAGTTGTAATTTTTAAAAAATTTATTTCAAGAGATTTTTGTGATCTGACTTAATACACCAATTTACCATAGAAATTTTTGACACTTTTTTTAAATATCTGCTGTATTACTTCTGGGGTTAGTAATTAAGATAATAATCTTAAATTGCTTTAACAAACTTATCTCAATGAATAAGTGAAGATGATTTTTTTAACTGACACAGTAAATAGATGCCTCTGAATGGTTTAATTTTAACAATTATTTTATTATGCAGGAGAAGCTTCTTTAGGCAACTTTGCATAGTAAAACCTTTTTTCATAGTGCAATAAGAAAGTCGGCAGTTAATCCTAACCTATGAGGAGAGTCGAAATTCATTTTGTTTTATGATTTAGGATATATGTGTGTGTGTGTAAATGTAGCAGTTTAGAGTTACTATGTCTAGAATACCTATTGTTGGCACAATGTACTGTGCAGTCAGAAACTAACATACAGATATAATAAATGACAGGCAGTAGCCAGCAATTTCTTCACAATTCAGAGGCAGCAGCAAACCCTTTTATTCCTTATATACGTTAGAAGTTCTCTATGTGTTTTTCCTTACGTTTTCTTTTCATAACCGATTTTCATCCTTTTTACTGAACAGTTTCTTCTCAACCTGAATTATTTTGGTATATGTAGCTGTTGTTACTTATGTCATTATGAATCTAAATCTGATTTCATATTGAACTCTGGTCTTTGCTCATGAACAATAAATAAAAATGTTCTGGAATATAGCCTGTGGGCTGATACTTGAAAATATGGAACCTATATTTATCTATTCTAAATTTTCTAACTTTTGATAAAAAATCCCCCCCTTGAAACAGCTTATTTTGGAGTTACAGTAACAACATTACCAACATTATCTGAATGTTTATTTAAATTAGATTCACATAGAGTACTTTTCTTTCACTGCTGATCCAATTCTTCCACTTTAGATTTAAAATTTTTTAAATAAAAGAATGAATATAGATGTCTGATCATGATTCTTTGTTGATTTTATTAGAGAAAATCACGTCTTTGTTGCCAGATTTTACTTCCAAACTGAGATGTTACTATTTCCGTAGGTGAAAAAATAGTTTTTATTCAGTATTCCCAGGATTAGCTAGAAAAATGAATTCCTCACTTTTCACAACCCGTATTAGAATTTCTCCACCAGCCCTACCATGACAACAATGTTGGACCCTAGACAAACATTTCAGATCTCTGTATGCTGAGTCAGGAGAGCTGCCTGCTAACCATCTTGAGGGTGTTTGTCTGTTTTGTATTTGTGTTTGATACAAACAGAGCATATTTAATATTTGAATATTCTTTTTCTTTAGATTTTTATATTTCTAGTCTATACAATAATTTGATAATGGAGAAGTTGGATTTACACTTGAGATGGATGCAGTGATATGGTACCTTTTCTCTAAAATATCAAAGTTACTTATTTTAATCTAGAGTTTTATAGTGCTAATGTAATACCATTTAAGATTTCCAAGTGTCCCCCCATTACATTAAACTGGCCTCTCGGTTTAATTTACCGTGACCACCTGTGGTAGCCCTTGTGAAGCTCACAAAAGACAAGTGATTTTGTTTCCCAATGATCAGTTTGGCATTTCTTTCTTAGGACCTGTATCTTGTAATCTTTTTGAGGTTTTCCGGTTGAATGCAAGTTGCCATTTTTAATGTTTTGTTTAAATTTACAATATTTTTCTCTTTGTTATTTCTTCTTTTAGAATGAAATGAAATGCTGAGAAATAAATAAAGCTTTCCTTTTCTGACTCGGATATTATAATGGGTATCGGGAAGTCGAAAATAGATACCTGCCCTCTTTCTCTCTCTTTGGGTAAAAGCCACAGTGTGGATACAAGCCACAGACATCATGAGTCAGATTCCAAGAAATCCGAAACCTCCCTGTGTGATGTTGCTGAGCCTAGCAATACAGGAGAGCAGGATGGAGCGATGGGAGTGGAAGAGGTACCTGAAGAGGAAGCGGAAGAAGAGGTGTTCTTCAAATTTGTGATATTGCATGCAGAAGAGGACACAAATGAAGCTCTCAGAGTCCAGGATCTGCTACAACGTGCCTTTGGCATCAAACCTGGAATAATCTTTGCTGAGATGCCATGTGGCAGGCAGCATTTACAGAACTTAGATGATGCTGTAAATGGGTCTGCATGGACAATCTTATTATTGACTGAAAACTTTTTAAGAGATACCTGGTGTAAGTTCCAGTTCTATACGTCCCTCATGAACTCAGTTAACAGGCAGCACAAATACAACTCGGTTATACCCATGCGGCCCCTGAACAACCCCTTGCCCCGGGAAAGGACTCCCTTGGCTTTGCGAACAATCAATGCCCTAGAGGAAGAAAGTCGTGGCTTTCGTACACAAGTAGAAAGAATTTTTCAGGAGTCTGTGTATAAGATGCAACAAACTATATGGAAGGAGACAAGAAATATGATACAAAGGTAGTCTGTTGCCTGAGATGGAACACAGAACACGTAGCTCTTGTCTTATAAACCAAAATGATTTCTCTACACTTGAGAAAGCAGTTTCCAGGAAGAGTTAAATAAAAGATATCCTTAGTTTTACAGAAACCCATGTAGCACAAGAAAGATAAATTTCTGCTGGACATTCTATAGAATTGCATTACTTTTTGCTGTTTCAGTAAACTTGAGGATGTCTGAGTTTCAAGAACTTTCACAGTTTTCCTAGTTCATGAATATAACAAAGGATATTTCTTGCATTGAACCTTGAACAAAAACTTGTATGATAGACGTTTTAAAAACGTGATAACACTTTCTTTCACTGAATTATGTTCTCAAAGGACACGTATAGGAATGGCCCTAAGAGATCTGACTACCTCCCTCTTGAGACATTACTGAATGTTACAATACAGCATTCCCCTTTAAGTCACCCAGAAATCTGGGTAGTCAGAAAAGAACATGGAATGTTGAGTCCTAATGAGTATGAAATCAGAAATAGATGTGAAAATGGTGGGGTTTTTTAAACTACAGTGAAATGTATTTTCTTCCTGCTGGAATTTGCCTATCACAGGCATTTTCCACCACCGATTAGCAAGCCTAGTTGTATGGTGGTTAGGGATTCCATCGAGCAGTGTTGAGATGTCCCCTGTAGCTGGAACATCCCCATGCCAGTCGTCTTCTGTAACCAAGGTTTTATTTGCAGAGCTTCTAAAAGGTGTATGATTGTGTGTCCCTGGGCAAATGATCAATAACCTGTTTTATGGTAACCTTTAAAGTTTTTCTTTTTTGGGGGGTGGGGGGGTAGTTCCCTGGCTGGGAATCGAACCCAGGCCATGGCATTGAGAGCGCCGAAGCCTTAGCCACTACACCACCAGGGAGCCCCCCTAAAGTTTTTTCTCATGCACAATGCTCTGTCCAGGAAATATTTCTCAGGTGATTAGAGTAGCCTGACTCTGAGTGTGTGTGTGTGTGTGTGTGTGTGTGTGTGTGTGTTAGATCATTTTTAGAGTTGGGATAGAAGTAGGAGATAAGTTTTATCACCTTCTCTTCTAGTGTCCCACACTCACAAGCAAGCCAGAGAATCCCCAACCAGACCTATTCCTTTTCCCTACAGCCTTGCCGCCCCAGCTGTGATTTAGGGGAAATCATCAGACAGTACAACCCTGGGATAGGGTTGGGTATGAATCATGTCATGTTGTGATACAAAAGCACCTGACAGGGGATCAGGAGACCTGGTTCTCATCCAGTCTCTGCACCTGAGGATGACTGTGACCGTGGGCAGGCTAATACTTACCCTCCTCTATCTGTGAAATCAAAGGACCGAATGGATGGATCTCTAAAGGCCTTTGTTCTCTCCCAGAATGTGAACAACTAGGAACCAGGAAAGGGAACAAGCAAAACATAGAATTTTATAATGTGCTAAATGTCACAGTTGCAGGAGGATTGCACTGAAAGGATATTGTTACATGTTTACAGCATATTGATTTCTGCTCCCGTCCATTATACTTTTATGGTCACAGAAAAAAATCTGCTTACTCAGATTTCCTTATAGAGACCCTTGAGCAGACACATACTTCCTGATTTTTCTTTCTCCTTATCCCTACTTCTCCATATCCCCTACTAGTACTGGGGTCTGCTTTCATCTTTCTGCAGTCCACCTCTTCAAAGCCATGAACCGAAATGTTCCACGAGGAATATGCCCCATAATCCTGCGAGTGAGTCTAACCTCCTTCTCTACTAGTACTTCTTAAAGAGGTGATTGTTTTTATTGTATGTGACATTTTCTTAACCTACAGTCCCTGTCTGTCATAGTAGCTTACTACTCACTTTTGTTCTTCAGTTTTAATAAGTATTTTTTTTTCCTGTCATACTGCTTCCTATATCTCAAATTTCCTACACCAACAAAACATTAATCACCCACCCTTGGTGCCTGCCAAACTCGGAACAATTGGCTCTGGATGGTATTTCTTAAATAAATGTTTTTATTCTTTACCCTTGACTAAACTCGATTATTACCACAATGAAGATTGTGGAAAAGTGTTTTGAAAAGATGCATCAATCTGTACTCCTCTGTAGAGCATAAGGTACGATGTCTCACTTGATTTGGAGTTCAATATACTTTCTATGATGAAAAGTGTTAAGTACCAAATAACTGCATATGATAACAGTTATAATAAGGGATTATCAAAATAGCTAAACTGAGGATGAAAAGAGGTAAAGCTGTGGGCTTAGTTGTGTGTCTGTGGGTATATACATAGGTACACATATATAGCTTTAGATTTACACACACCCTTGGGGAAATTCAGCAAAATTTTGTTACATACTAGAGCTTCCATTTTGAGTACTTATTGCACACCCTGGAACTTCACAGAAGAATCTGAGTTGTACTTTATGTGTCACTTAGGATTCTTGCAGCTGTAAGAAACAGATAGCCCAATACACATGACCTGTGCTGTAAACTTACCATCTCTTTTAACAAGAGGTCCCCTAAGATGGTGGTATCCCAAAGGTGTCATTAAAAAAACAAGTTCTTACACATAGTGGAGTATTACTGTACCTTAAAAAGGAATAAAATTCTGACATACACTACAGCATAGATGAACCTCGAAAACATTATGCTAAGTGAATTAAAGCCAGCTGCAAAAGAGTAAATATTGTATGATTGTATTTATAAGAGGTACCTAGAGTAGGTAAATTCATAGAGATAGAAAGAGAGGTGACCAGGGGCTGCGGGGAAGCAAGAATAGGGAGTCATATTTAATGGGTACAGTGTTTCTGTTTAAGATAGTGAAAAATTCCAGAAATGGATAGTGGTGACAGTAGCCCAACCTTGTAACTGTACTTAATCCCACAGAATTCTAGGGTTAGAATGGTAAATTCTGCATGTTGTTTACCACAAAAAATTTAAAACCCCAGGTTCTGTCCATATTTTTGCTCAGCCGTATCCTCAGTGTTGCTGTGGAGCTCCCATCACAGTTGTAGGATGGTTGTTCCAGAGTCAGGCACCATACACAGACATGGAACGTCCAGCCTAAAAAATGACAGGAGCGAGCCACCCAAGTCAGGAAAAATATTTCATCACTGCAATATTGAAAACTCCTTATATGTGTCATAATTCTAGTTGGTTTTATTATTTTAAAATTCTCCCACCTGCACCAAGTGGACTCCTCCCACCACCTCTCTGTCCCCTACTCCCTCAAGTGCCACAGCTGTGGAGCCAGCCACCTGGGTTTGAATGCCACCCCACCTTATGTAAATTTATGATCTTGAGCAAGACATCTAGCCATTGTGGGAGTCAGGGTCCTCATCCCTAAATTAAGCTCATAATACCTCCCTGGTACGTTATTTGGAGGATTAAATGAAATAATATACATGAAGCACTCAATGACTCATACATTGCTCCTGTACCAGTTCGCTGCTACTAGGACATTATTGTTGCCTACCCACATTTACTCTGTTCAGTGGGATGGGGGAGAGGGCAAATATGAGTGTACAACCCACCCAAAACCCTGTACTGAGAACCCTTGCGACTTGTAGGGAATAGATTTTAAAGAAGGATGCTGGGCCTTGTTTTCATGTGCAGTACTGTTCCCATGTGGGCACTGAAAATTGAGAGAAGCCCTTTGATGAGCAAGAGATGTGTGGGCTGCTAATGGTAGGTGTGGGTACAAAGGGAGCTGGGGGCAAGGAGGATGCAAGAGCATGGCCCCAGGACAGTAACAAGTTAGGGAAGTTGGACCATAAGCTAAAAAAGCAGGACAGTGGACTCAAGGAGTGCCTGCTCTGGAGCCAGTTCAGGGGAATGGCCCGGCATGGATGCCTGCTGTGTTAGTTGCTCCTCACATTCAGAAGCAGCAGATAAAAGTATGCATTTGAGTTTGTGTGTGTGTATATCTGTGTGTGGGGGTTATCATTGAACTCAGCCCTTTTGGGGGGCGTGGAACAACTCCTAGACAATTGCGCATCATTTGGGAATACAGGCTGGATGAAGTTTAGTTAATCTGGTCTCCGTTGAGGAAAGTGGAGCGGGTGGAAGCACTCACGTGCTCTGCTCCTTCCTGCCCCGACTAACTTGATTTCTGTCCTGAATTCAAGGTTGCTTGCTAGGTGTAATCCCTTTCAGTGCAAGTCATGGCTATTCCCCATTTCATTCCCTGTCCTTCACCTTTGCAGATCTGAAGGCATTGGTTAGGGCTTGGAGTGGAAAAACAACTTCCTGTAAGGGCTCCAGGGCTCAGTGTGTTCGGAGTGACACAGTTAGTTACATACACAGCTTCCTTGGGTCCTCTCACTTGATTGCAGCTCATTCTTAAACCCCAAGCCTGGTTGCTGACTGTGGGCATTGTTCCAAGCCAGAAAAAGCCCAATCACTTCATCTGCAGGTAGTAAATATTAAATTCAGATAGAGATGAGGTTTTGCAAAGCCATCTCCCTGATCAGTAGAGGACCCTGCAAGAAGAGGTCCAAGTAATTTTCACAGACTCCAGAGGAAATCTGAGTTGG
This sequence comes from Lyroderma lyra, assembly GCA_004026885.1. Classification (NCBI taxonomy): domain Eukaryota; kingdom Metazoa; phylum Chordata; class Mammalia; order Chiroptera; family Megadermatidae; genus Lyroderma; species Lyroderma lyra. The sequence goes on from PVJL010002949.1 coordinate 119,038, forward strand.
GACCAAGTCACCAAGGGATATAGTGTGACTTAGGATAAATATCCCGTTGAGAATTGTCTCGGTCCATGAGTCATACTTCACTGTTGAGTCAGGCTGTTTCCTTCTTAGGGTAAAGCCTTTCTACCCTGTACCGGGGCAGGGCTGGCCCAGGGCTGAGAAGCTGTTGTCACAGCTGCCTTGCTGGCAAGGTGAGATACAGTGTGTTTGCCCTGGCCAATCAGCCCAGTGTCTGTGCTTTTCCTCATCACGGTCTTATATTGCCCGGTCTTAATGTCACCTGCCGGGAGGGACAGAGTGTGACTGTACCCTCTGTACTTGTGAGAAAGTCTGAAGAGCAAGGAGGGAATTTCAGAAAGCTGCCAAGCACCTGATGAAATGAACCATAGCATCTGAAAATTGATGTCCTTAAGTCAACGACTAAAAGAAATAAATTAACACAAGAGAACCATGAACCTGATGTTTCTTATGAGATTCCAAGTAGAAACCTACATTAGATTTTGAACACTAGTAGCTGGAAAAGGATAATATTCTTACTTAAATTTTTCTTAAAAGTCATATTTGGCAATCTACATTGTCAAGTAACATGTTAAGTTTGAATTGGAGTAAATAGTACTTGAAGGTGCCATTAATTAATCACTCAGAGCATGAAAATTATTTGATTATATGCTCAACAAGTTAACCTGTGTCGGGGGGAGGGGCAGTTGCTTTCTCATCTCTTTTGCCAGTGCACTGGCTTTCACAACTGTTTACTCCAACATTTATGCTGGTTACCACCTCCTTCCCTTTCTGGCATGAGCAAGAATTGTTCTGGGGGAAAGTAATTCCTTTATTTGGTACAGCACTCCTCCCATTCCCTTCAAATAGAGTTAGTTCTGAGTCATTTTACTCTGAGGTGAATAAATAGGAGTGCTTTTTATAGCAAGTAACAGGAACCTGCATTTCATAATCTAATTAGAAATGTTCCTTTCAGGTACACATACTCAAACAACAGGTTTAAAATAAGGAAATGCCTGCAAACTAGCTCCTCCCGGGGGATTTCCATGGACACATTGGACAGGACACATAACCAGCTTTACAGATGTCTTAAGTATATTTATAAATAAAAACACTATTACATGAATCTAAAATTACATTGTCATGATGGTTGCACAGTTCTGCAAATACATCTATACTAAAAATGGTTGTACACCTTAAATGGGTGTTTTATGATAAATACAGTATGATATTTAAAAAAAAGAACAAACAAACCTACAAGCTGCAGCAACAAAATGCAATAGCAATCTGGAGTACTATTTGGCAATCGCTAATGATGCTGAAAATTGACGTACCTTGTGAACCTAGCAATTCTTCCTCTGGATTTGTATTCTGGAGAAACTCTTACACACACCCAAAGAAGCATCTGTGAAGAGGATGTAGATTTCAATATTCTTTGTAATGGTGAAAAACTGGAAACAATCTAAATGTCCACCAGTAGGACAAATGCAGAAATACATTATGGTAGGTTCACACATTTGAACACTGTAGACTATAGAGCATTAAAAATAACTAATATTCCCAGCCAGGGAGCTATCCACATACCAAAAAGAAAAAAAAAAAGTAAAAAATAACTAATAAAACTATATATATCAATACGGGTAAATCTGAAAAACAATGCTGAGGAGGGTGGAGAAGGTGTAGAATACTATGGACAATCTGGTAGCATTTATATAAAGTTTGGAAGCAAGACAACACTATATTTTAATGGATAGATACATAAGTGATAGTGTTATTTTCCATGCTTTTCTGTATGTTTGAAATAGTTCATAATCACTTTTTAAGTTGCACACACATGTAATAATGTTAAGTTCTGTAGAATTTCTTTACAGATGACAATGATTTGGGGAATGAAAAAATCAGGAATACTCAACAGATAAAGAGATAATGCTGGAGTTCCCTGGTGGCGTAGTGGCTAAGGCTTCGGCACTGGTGCTGTCAGCACTGCGGCCTGGGTTCGATTCCCAGTCAGGGAGCTACCCACATACCAAAAAGAAAAAAAAAAAAAAAAAAAAAGAGATAATGCTGGTAATAACTGGTTTCATTTTTTATCACCTACTGTGTCAGGCACTTAGTTGACATCTCCATGTTTCTACATGATTAGTGTTACTAGTCCCTGAAAAATGAAGCTGGAAACAAAGTAATAAGCCCAAGGTCACAGGCTGGTAGATGATGGAGTTACTGGAATATCAAGTGGTCTGGTTCCCAACCTGGTGGTCCCTAGGCTCCATAATACTGCTTCTCAATGGATCTGTCTGTTTTTCCCATGGTAGAGAATCTTAGGAGAGGTCAGTAGCACAAGGAGAAAACCATAGGAATTTCTAGGTAAAAGCAAGAAATGGCATGGAAAGGTAAGATTGCCCTATTTTTGGTATTTATTTGTCCAGTATGAATAACTCATGACTGGGAGTCAAGAGATACTTGCCCCAGCTCTACTGTGCTGCTATTTAGCTAACTTTTCCAGTCTTCAGTATTTAGAACTGAAGTTTTGTGCTAAATTTTGCTTAGATTTCTGTTTTATTTGTTTTTATTGCTCACACTGGATGATATGTATGTTAAAGGAAACACGGATTTTGAAAAAGGAAGAAGAATGAAGGGGACAGAATAAGTGCAAATTGTGTTTATTTCAGGGAAACTGGTGTTGTAAAGCTCTTGGATACATATAACTGTTTTTTGTGTGTGTGTGTGTGTGTGTGTGTGTGTGTCCTCAGAACAAAAGCGTTCAGCAATGTAGAAAACATTGACTAAAGGAAACAAATATAGACATCCACATACACTCTGACCTGTGAGTTTTAGGAGGGGCTAGTTCTAACAAAAATTATTACTTTTCATGCTTAAGTCATACTATAGTTAAAATTTATAACAGAATGAAACATGTTTTGAGGAGCCTGGCCTTTGGAGCCACATTATGTGAGCTCAGTCCTAGTTCGGCCATTTACTCCTTGGGAAATTTTGGGCAAATTAAACTTCCCATGTTTCAGTTGCTTCATTTGTAAAATGGAAATCATAGTCATGACTACCACTTAGAGCTGTGAAAAGTAAATTAGTTGATACAGGTAAAGTGCTTATGACAGGGGAGTAAAGCATTCTAGGAAGTCACTTTCATCCCGACCTTGCCCATTATTTACAGCTGATTGCTAAGTGATTAGTTAAGTAATTAGATCCAGATCTTGATAGTTGCCCTATTTTTACCCTTCTAGACCTATGGGTTTACTTTCCTTGGATAATTTAGCCTAAAGCCACAGAACAATCCATCTGCCACTTAAACAAAAAAGAAATTTATTGCTTTTAATTTTAAAATAGTCTGTATTGTGGTGGGCCTCATCTGCACTGCCTCCTTCTGGCTGAGGTTGGGTGACTGACATCCAGTCGTTGGAACAGAGCCAAGGGAGAGAACTCAAAGGCCATGCTCTAAAGAGGATGTGGCAAGGATTGGTAGTCACTGACCCCAGAGACTCTAATACTTTCTTTGTTTCACTGAGTTTTACATTGGCTAAAGAACTGAAAGGCTCCCAGCCATTCATTCATTGGTCAGTCTGTGTGCTGTAGTAGTTTCTCCATTGGTAACAGGCAAGGAAAGGAAGGCGAGGGCAGCTCTAGCCCTGATTTCAGCTGCCAGGGAAATTCCAGCATTGGTTGGTACTCTGCCACCTGGTTAGCATGGGGAGTAGATAATTCAGACTACCTGACAGTTGAGGATTTAGAAGAACAATGGATCCTGGTTATTAGCCTCTGCTGAGATAGTTCTTTTAGTCTTCCTTGGACTGCCTCATTAGGATCCAAGCTATTTTCTGTGGTTAACAAAGATCTACTCAACTTAAAAAATTTAATTTAGTTCTATTTAATTTTAAAAACAGATAATGCATTCAAATGCTTCAAAATTCAAGGGTACAATGAAGCCATCAGTTTTTATTCCCAAAGCCAATTAATATTACCAGTTCTTCCAAAGATACTCTATGAATATACAATCAATAACACCTGTACATAATATATATATATATATATATATATATATATATATATATATATATATATATATCTACACTATGTCAATCAATCTCAGAAGTTATCCCATATCAATCAATTATGAAGAGCATTTGCATTTGGTTCTTTTTATTGACAATATTTCACTGTTTTGATGTATCATAATTTATTATAACCAGTCCCTATGGATGGGCTTTTAGGCTGTTTCCAATCTTTCCCATTACAATGCTTCTGTAACAAATAATTTTATATGTGTGGAATTTTGCAAATGTAGGAATGAACATGTTAGTAAGATAAAAAGCCTAGTAGTAGACTTGCTGGGTTGATTAGCATGTGCATATGAAATTTTTATAACTACTGCTAATGGGCTGTCCACAAAGGTTATATCAGTTTAGACCCCTACTGATACTATATGAAAGTGCCTGTCTCCCCGGATTCTTCCAAGAGTATATCATTAAATTTTTTAATCTTTGCCAATCTAATTGGTAGAAAATAGCATCTCAAATATAGTATCATTAAAACTTTAATTGTCATTTTTTAAAAAGTGAGGTTTAACATCTTTTTCTCTTTATAAATATTTAACCTTAAAATTCCAGTTATAATTATAAGTAAAAAAGAAATAAAAATATATTTAGTATGGCTTTAATTTGTTTTTAAAAGTTGAATGTGTATACATTATGTACACTTTGAAAAAAAGATAAGAAGGCAGTAAATCAAAATGTTAGCCTTAGCCGTCTATAGGGTTGGATTGTCAGTAATTTTTTTCTTTGTGTTTTGTTGTATTTTCCAAATTTTCTACAAGAAGTAGTATTATTTATAGTCTACATCATGTAATTCCTAATGAAAATCTTAATAGCTAGCTTGTATAACAAGATCGTGGTTCAATAACAGGCATCAGAGATGTATTAGTGTTTAAAAAATATTTTCCAAAATCAGAACAGCCTATAATTATTGAATGTTCCTCCATTTTATTTATGATATGGTTGCCCTTCCTGAAGGAACTCTTATTAAATTCATGGTTCCATTAATGAATGGCTGATATATAAACATATAGCTTTAAAAACTGTGGCTTGTAGACAAAAATGTAAAGAAACAATAATAAAATTAAATGTGCATAATTAGAATGAAAGCAATCAATTTTAGTTTCCAGTAGCTTGTTGTACACTTCTTGTAAAACAAAACAAAACAACAAAGAAGGAGAAATCAACCATTTTTACAACCATCAATAAATCAACAAGAAGAAAAAGAATCTAATGATATTATTGTGAAGTGGATCATGAGCAGGTGAGGATGCACAGATGTCTGCCCTGTTTTTCCTGCCACTGAAATACCTGTTTCATGTAGAGCATCTGCATTCCATGGTGTGTTTATAATCTCTCAGGGTGAGTGCTATAAGCTGTCTGCTACTCCTCCTGAGTCGAGGAATTGTCTTTACTACCTTCAGACAGACAGAAGTGTGAGAACTTGAACTCAACTACAAGAAATGAACATTTCTCCTAAGTTTGGTTTTATTTAAAATGTTTTCCTCTTATTCTAAAAAGTATTTTATTGCTGAGTGTTTTTAAAATATGTACTTCCTGGATTTTCTAGGACTTCAATTTATAACACATATGGAATTTTCTGGAGACTTGGATGTTTAACTACTTTGAGTTGAAATTTTGTTGACACAGTACTATAAATTTTAATCAAAGTAAATCAAGGTTTAAAGGGAAAGAAGATTTATATAATATTAGCCCTTCATATTGTGGATTGGGGAGAATAAAAATATTTTTGAAAATACGTGGGTTTTATTTACTGCTGAGGCTATCATTTAGCCCTTCCTGTATATAATCCAGGGTTTTTCTGGGAAGTGGTGATTTTTCTAAGGTTGAGAAACAGGACTCATAGTTCCCAACTGTTGCGGTATAGAGCTATTCCTATGGTTACCTACACCTTCATTCAAAATTTTTTGTTGAGCACATGCTATGCACCTATTTGTGATACAAATAGGAGGCTGAAGATAAAAGATGTGGTCTGTGCTTGCAAGGAGTGTTCAGTTGTGTGAAAGATACAAGTTAAGTAAAAGTATGGCCATAGCAATGGAGTAAACTCCATTTACCAGGTATTGTGAAAGATGGAAGAGGACTTGGGTTCTGAGCAGCCACCTGGAAATTTTACCCAGTGGGTGACATCCTCCATGGAGTGGGGTAATAACTGCTGCTGCTGATTTATGATGAAGACAACAGTTAAAACTGCCGCATGCTGTGCTCAGCACTGTGTGTGTGTGTGTGTGTGTGTGTGTGTGTGTGTGTGTGTGTAAAATCTGTTTAATCTTTACTGTCATCCAGTGACATTGGTAATACAATAATAGTAAGAAGTCGCCAATGAAAAGAGGCAGAGTTGAGATACAAAGTTGGGTTCATCTGATTAGGAGTTTAACTTTTTTGAGCCTGGGCTTTGAAATTCTACAAAGCTGGATTTGAATTCTGCTCTGGACATCTGGCTGAGTAATTGTTGTTAAATTACTTCACTGCTTTAAGCTTCTGTCCTTTGTAAAGTGGGGATAATAAAAACACCTGTGAACAATGCTGTCCAATTTCTACGTGATGGCTATACTTCCTCCCCTCCTTCCTTTTTGGTGATAGAGCCCACTTCCAATTACTGAGGCTGACAATTCCAGCTGTGGGCATACCTTGGAGATATTATGGGTTCGGTTCCAGGCCACTGCACTAAAGCAAGCAGTACAATTAAGTGAGTTGTAACTTTTTTTGCTGGTAGAGGGTCTTGCCTTCAATTTGTAAAAAACACAACATCTATGAAGTGCACAGAAGTGAAGCACAATAAAACAAGTTATGTCTGTACTCATGTTCTCAGTTGTCTTTGCAACTAGAGCCTGGACACCTGACCAACTCCCGGCCAATGGGACCTGACAGGGAAATCAGTGTGGGGAACATCTACTCCCTAATAACAATTAATACTAGGAATCCACTCTCATGTGGGATGGAGCCTGATACTACTCTAGCTAACTTGCAATCAAAAAGGGGCACCGTGGACACCCTGAGGATAGCTTCAAAAAGAAGAGAAACAGAAAAATCCCTGTTAACATTGAGCTGTGTGGGACAGTAAATTTTCTTCATTATTTGAACCACTTTAAATGGAATATTTTGTTACTCATAGATACCCCAAATTTATTGACTTTTAGATGAACTAAATTGTATAAAACACTTAGTATAATACCTGCATATAGAAAGTGCTCATTAGTAGAGTCTATAATAATGTCGGTCAAAATCATCTAAGCATGATTTTTATTTTTTAGCTTTGGTAATTAGTAAGATGTAGAGTTTGGATTTCTTTCTTTTTAAATAACTGTTTCTAAATTGACCAAATCTAAGTGTATAAGTAATAATATAAAATAAATAGTTGATGCTGTTTGACTTCTTAAGAAGTAACTAGGTGAGTTGGCACAGAATATTGAATTATTAAATGAGCTACTGGTTACTTTCCAGATCCATTCTATAAGTTGCATTCAAGGATTATAGGTATCTTCATGAAAGAGAATTTCATTTTTTAAAAATTAAAATAACATAATTGGCCATCAAGAACACACCTACCTATAGCTCTGCTCTTTGCCATATGAGGATACAATGCGAAGTCCTCAGTCTGCAGCTTGGAAGAGGGCCCTCACCTGCACTTAACATGCTGGCACACTGATTGCAGACTTCTAGCCTCTAGAACAGCAAGAAATAAATTTCTGATGTTTATGAGAGAAAGAGGGAGGGGGGAAGGGAACTTGCCTGTAGTTAGACAAGGTGGTTTTATTACTTGCTACAGAGGGAGAACATGTAAAATACATCAAGGGAAATAATGGAGCATCTCAGTAAGAGAATATTTGAAAGTATTATAAGACTGAGGCTTTGGTTGAGTGTTTGGGGGAGGAGGTAGTGAAGGATGCAGGGGTTTGTTCTAGATCAGATGCTGTAAGAAAGCAGAGGCTATTCTGTAATTAGATATCAATAAATCTTATCTATAGAAAGATTAGAACAAAGATAAAGTTGTAATTGTTGATAAGTAGCAGTCACCTTCACCAAGTGAGGAGATGTTTGGTATTTTGTAGGTGTTACACTACCTTTGTTTTTGTCTGTGCTTGGACAGAATTATGGAGGGTGCCTTATTTTGTCTCATGTTATCTTGGTCTTAGAGTACTCTTGTCTGAGGTTGATGTGCTGTAAGGTGATTTTATGTCTTAAAAGAAAACAACATGGCCTCGTTGTGAGTCTAGGGCAACCTTCTGAATGCCAGTGGCTGTCATTTTTGTTTCTTTCTTAATGCCAAGTGCAACAGTATAAGATGCACACATGCTTTTCTAGATGTAATGCTGTGTTTTGAAATTCAGAATTAAACTCAATAACGTGATGGTACTTAATATAAACGAAGCAAAATGCTGTTGTTTTTTTTAATGGTCCATGTTGGGGAAATTCTGTAAATCTCTTTGGCTGATTTAAGGAAGTTAGACTGCGAATACATCAACAATATCAAGAAAATATTTCCTCAGAAGGGTGTAGTCTCAGGCTGGCCATATCCTTCTTCCTGGTGCAAAAGATAAAAAAGGATTTTCTACTTTATGCTTTATTCATCCACATTTATTTTTTGGCAATCAAATCACAATGGTCATTCTTAGTTTTAGAAAAATTCAGTGTCTACTTTTTAAAAATCCTTTAGCTATCCCTGGTTTCTGTTTGTATCTATTCTTGTTTATATATTTAACAAAGGATTACAAAAGATCATAGCAATAACTTCTTAATTCATATACAGGGAAAGGTATTATATAAGTCATAGATGAGTTTCAGTTGATCTGTTTCAGTTCTAGAAATGTCTTAATGCCATGTGGCCATTTGCAAACTGATAATAAACCATGAATACACAGGGGTAGGAATAATGATAAGAGCTGCAATTAGATCCTGGATTACAAGTTGAAAGATACATTTTATAGGAAAAAGTCAAGAAAACACTTAAAGAAAGCATTTTCACAAATATCATTCCTGAAAAAAAATTTTTTTAAAGATAGTACTTGGTTAATAAAGGAAATAGATGTTCAATTACTGACCCAAAATAGGCACAAAATTCTGTTTCTCTTTCATACACGAGATTCCTAACATATGTGACTTTAACTCAAACAGGGTTCTATTTCTCATTTCATTTATTTACTTACTAATTTCACCCAGCCCCCTACTGCCCTCCCCCTTGGAAACCATCAGCTTGTTCTCTTTCATCTATGAGTCTGCTTCTGTTTTGTTTTGTTTAGTCATTTGTTTTTTAGGTTTCACACATAAATAAAGTTGTACAATGTTTGTCTTTCTCTTACTGATTTCACTTAGCATAATACCCTCTAGGAGTATTGTGTTAATACTCTTCATTTTTGTTGCAAAAACCATTTTCTTCATTCAAAAAAACTATATAATCACCTATATTCTAAAATCTTTTTGTTTTTTCATGTGAGAGCTCTCAAGGTTGAAGATTACCCTCATGCTTTTTATTGGTTTGTTTTTCTTCTTTCGTGCTTGGCTATAGTAAGTTGTGGTAATATTTATAATCTATGATAAACTTGTCTTGAATTAATATGCATACATGCAGTTCAACAATAATCTATTTTATGATATACCCAAGGTGAAAAGCAAAACAAACATGATTTTGACTGTTGCTCCCTTTTCCACATGTCCTGACAGAAAGGCTAGAATATGAAATAGAGGAAGCCGGCTAAAGGGGAAAGAGGAAGCTAGGCTAATGGCTTGGTTCTGCAGATCTCAAGATGCTTGTCCATAGAAGGTAAGGGTGAATACACAGTTGCTGTGGTTCTCAAACTTTATTGCATGTCAAAATGACCCAGAGAGTTTGTTAAAACACCAATTGCTGAGCCCTACCCCCAAGAATTTATGATTCCCGAGGTCTCAGGAAAGGCTGGAGAATTTGCATTTCCAAAGAGTTCCCATATGAGGCCAATGCTGCTAGAAACCACACTTAGAAAACATTTACCCTATTGCTCAATTTCTCTCTGTTGAACCTCAAGCTATGTGTCTTATATGTTTTTCCTTTCCAATCCAACCTTTCATCATGTTAAGATCAGTTCAGAGCGGCCTAGTTTCAAATCTCTTCTTGTTGCTAGTCCCCTTGTCTGCTTCCTGGACTCTGGTCTAGAGCCTGAGTCTTGGCTCCCAGTCTTCTAAGGCTGTTCCTTACCAGTTTGGCAGGCTTTTTGGTCATGTCTCTGAGCCTTTGTTTCTCTGGTATCTTAGCCTGGCCTCCGGATCCTTGAAAAATCTTCTCTTGGCCTTACCTCCAGCCTGCCTCCCTTACCCACATGATTTGCAGTGCCTGCCAAACCCTCTTTTGCCTGCATCATCCGTTCTTGGCCTAACAAGTTCTGGTATCAACCAAGTCCCTCATGAAACTTATAACCTACAGAATCCTGATTTAGGGAGCTCCCTGGTGGTGTAGTGGCTTAAGGCTTCGGCGCTGGCGCTGTGAGTGCTGCGGCCTGGGTTCGATTCCCAGCCAGGGAACTACCCACATACAAAAAAAAAAAAAAAAAAAAAAAAAGAATCCTGATTTAGTACTGTTCCATGGCTGTGATTAACATAATTAATCACAATTTTCTTAAGGACTTAAGGGGAATAGAAATGGGTGGTTTGATTGAGTTTGGGATATATGATTGTTAGCTGTTGAATCATTATAACTAACTAAGGATAATGAGCAATTGATTTGAATAAGAATTGATTTCCATTATACCAAACTTACATTGAACTTAATCAATACATATTTAAGAATTATATTAGTTTTCTCTTGCTGTGTAATAAATTGCCACAAGCTTAGTGTCTTAAAGTTACACTCATTCTTTAGCTCACAGTTCTGTCTGTCGGAAGTTAGGAAAGCAACAGTTGGGTTCCCTGCTGCGAGACAGAGAGGGCTAAAACCAGCATCAGCCTGCACTGTCATCTGGAGGCTTGACTAAGAAAGAATCTGCTTCGAGCTCATTCAGGTTGTTGGCAGAAGTCAGTTCCTTGTGACTGTAAGACTGAGGTCCTCTTTTGCTTGCTGTCAAGCAGGGACCAATCTCAACTTCCAGAGGCCAGTGCCTTTCCTTTTCATGGGCTCTCACTCACAACCTGGTAGCAACTCCATCAAGGCCAGCGGCAGAACCCTGTCACACTTTGAATCTCTCTGACTTCTGCTTCAACCATGAAAACTCTGCTTTTAAATGGCTCATGTAATTAGATTAGGCCTAGCTGGATAATCTCCCTTTTAACATTTAATGTAACATAATCATGGGAGTGATATCTCATCATATGGATTGCCCCCACATTGAAAGCGAAGGTGATTATACAAGACCGAGGGACATTCTGGCTATTTCAGTCCACCCTCTGACCCCCAATCATCTATGTCTATCCCACATGCAAAATACATATATCTCTTCCAAAGCTTCCCAAGGGCCTTACCCTTTATTTAAAGCATCAGTTCAAAGTCCAAAACATCATCATCTAAATCAGGTATTGATGAGGCTCCTGGGTATAATTAATTTGGGGTACAATTCCTTCCTCCTTGTGGATTCATGAAACTAAAAAGACAAGTTATCTGTCCCTACACTCCCAACAAACATAAAATGGGAGACTGGGATAAAACAGTTATAGGCATTTCAGTTTAAAAAGAGTTAAGCAGAAGGTACAAAGGAGTTATCAGTCCAAAGCAGTGTTGTCATCCAGCTGGGCCAACTCCAATAGGTTTCAAGGCTTGGGAATATTTTTCTTTATTCTTTGTTTCACTCTCTAGGCTCTTAGTTTCTCTCTCCTAACTTTTAGTTCTGCCTTGTGGGTGAAGGTCATCAGGAGTCATTCTTAGCAATGAATTGACTTCTTTGTGTAGCTCACACTTCAAGTATCTTGAGGAATTCATGGTAGACACATAGGAATCTATGTATACGCATGATACAGTGATAAGTACAACCTCAATGTTTATAAAGATAATAAAATGGTGCCCTAATTTTTAAGCACAATGATATTAACCATCATATACAAGACTGTATAGGTCATTCCCCCAGCTATGAGCTTATACTCATATGATGACGACTTCTAGATGAAAGGAGCTTCTATTGGGAATGGTCATCTGATGGATGATTATTTCAATAATGGAGTAAGAGGAAATGAAAGAACTGAGAAAAAAGTTCACAATAAGTGCTTTAAACAAAGTCCAGTAGCATTTCTTTAAGCCAAGGTTTTTCTACAATAGTAAAATCTCATCAATAAGAAAACAACGACCAAATCTCATTTCCATTTGGATAGTCAACTTCTTAATCTAAAATAAATCCCCAAGACCTAATCTAGAGGACAGTGACCAGCATATGGAAGACTCTTTGGGGGGAATTTTGGCAGTGGCATTTTAATCATACAACCTTGGAGACCTCTTCCATGCAAGGCTGTCCTGGGTTGGACTTTTGGGCAGTCATGAGAAAGCTGATATGGGCAAAGAGAAAGAAGATTTTTAACTTAATGATTTGTAGCAGACAGGGATGAGTTCAGGACCTTCTGGTAGGGGAAGCCTAGAACATATTTATGAGTCTGATTATTATTATTTATTTACTTATTTTTTAATGTGGGTAGCTCCCTGGCTGGGAATCGAACCCAGGCCGCAGCATTGACAGCACTGAAGCCTTAGCCACTATACCACCAGGGAACTCCGAGTCTGATTCTGATGCAGAGGGTATCTTAGATTTCTGAACAGAGGGAGTAGAAGGGTTAATGTTGTTGGAATAGTAGGCCAGAGATAATGTTGGCAATAGGGTGAAAAATGAACTAGTGGACAGAAGTGAGGAGAGGAAGTAGTTACAGTGAAAATGTAGACATTTTGTACTTCACATATTAAAACAATAGTCAGGCCTGCTGTCAGCACAGAGTGTTCTCTGAGGTGTTTTTCAAGTAGCAATCATAGATTTGTGCTAGTATAATCATCATTTGTTATCCAGACTCTCCAGTGAACAAGGACAAGTATTACAGTGTGTTTTATTGTTATAATTACTACAGTGCATAGGGTTATGTGAAAATTCAGTTTGTGATGGGAGAATCAAACAAATTTAGCCAACATAGATAGAACATGAACTCTCGGTTCTGGCCTTATTACATAATCTAATAGATACCATCTATTGAGTACCTTTTGTGAATAAAACATTGTGTTGTGTTGTACAAATGTTATCTCATTTAATTCTCAAAGCAATCCTTTGGCAGTAGGAACTGTGGACCCATTTATAGCTGAGGAAACTGGAGCTCTGAGAGCGGTTGCTGTTTGCCCAAGGATACACAGTTATAAGTGGTGGTTGCTTCTGAACACTCTGCATACTTTTCTCATATCTTGCCCATTAAATTGAAATTGCTGGTTTATATGTCTGTTGCCCACACCAGACTGTAAGGTCACAAGGAGAGGAACTCTGTCTTATTCTGAACACAGTGCAGGCAATGCACGTATGTTGAATGGAATTGTCTGCCTCTAAAAGCCTGTGTGCTCTTACCATCTGGCAGCCATAAGAACATTATACAAAAGTGGCAGGGACACAAAGCCTGGAGGCAAAGGGAGTGCAGTTTTAGCATTAGAAGGCCTTCTAGAAATGACCTATGTCCTTCCCTTTAGAAGAACTTATTCTCAAAATTTTTCATTCATACATTTTCTTTGATGATGAGAAATTGGACACCATGAAAACATATAGAAAACTGTTGTAGAAATTCTTTCTTCCTCTCTGCCTGACTCTCACCCCACGTCCTAGAGCACACAGAATATTGGACAAATAGTTATTGCTTGTTTCCTATGTTCCTAGAGGTCCATGAAACTCAGAGTAGCAGAGAGTAACCAAGGCTTGACAACAGTGAAGACCAAGAACCTATGGGAATACATACTAGGGAGACCCAACTTAGTCTTAAGGGTTTGAGAAGGTATGAAGGATATTTAAGTGGAGGCCTAAGACAGTGTGGTTAAATAGGCATTAGATGGAAAAAATATTGTGTATGAGGCCTGAAGCCAAGTGATGAGTAAGAGTGAGACACCGAGGCAGAACTGCAATACCAAGATGGCACATGAAAAGAAATGGAGGAGGAGAATAGGAAGAATAAAAATGTAGAACAGGTGGAGGCCAGATCCTGTGAGACCTTTTAAACTACATTAACACTCACAGATTTTTTTCTGAAAGCAGTAGGAAGCCACTGAATTTAGAGGGATAGCATGATTCGTGTGCCTTTCTCTCCGAGTAGCTGAGTGTGAAATTAGGTGGAGGAGGCAAGAGCAGTTGTAGGAAGACCAGTTAGGAGATGAATGCCTCCGTCTGGGAGGGTTAGTGGGACAGTCTTTAACCCATTTCCTGTTTGTCCTGAGAGTACTCGCCACTGGCCTTACACCTGCACCGTTTACCCCAAGATAACTCATGGATTACAGTCCCAACTTTATCCCCAAAGTCTTCCAGGAAATACCTCTCTCTTATTATTATTTTCACATTGCTGTAGTATATCAATAGACTTTGGAAATTAATGACATCAAGCATTCTGTTATATTAGTGGCATTATATTTCCATTTGCAAAATATAGTAATTCTCAATTGCTGAAAATGTCAAATCCTAGAAAACGTGGCATTTCTACGTGTGAAAAAATTATTAAATACTGATCATTATATACATTTCTATTACATTAGGATTAGAGGCAAGTTCTGTTTAGAAATAATTCCAAGAACAGTTTTTATATTTCATCCTACATCAAAAACCAGGCAGATTTGCTTCAGCCTCAAAAAGTGTGTTTAATATAAAATTAAATGAACACGGCGGCAGCGGGCTGCACCTTTTTTTCCTAAACAGGAAATGGGTTAAACTATCCCGCCCCCTGGCAGCCCCACTATGGTATGCACCACCAAGTTATTTCTGTCAGGTGAATCTCACTTTGCATCCATCATGAGTCTGGACACTCCGCTAGAGCAGAGTGCTGTGGCTGCTTGGTCTGGTCCCGGCTTACCTCTGCCGTTTGTCAAGTCCAGATTCTCTTGTGGACTACATTTCACACAAGTTGGCTTTCTTTTACTTTCACAAGTGCATTGAGTTCTTTTTTCACCTCACCCTGAGCTCTTAGTAAATGGTATTTACTACTATCTGGACCACTCCTTCGCCCTGCTCTACACTTTCCCACTAGTTAACTATTCCTCATCTAGTTTTCTCGTCGAATATCATTTCTCAGAACAGCCCACCCTGACCCCCTAAGAGCAGGTCAGGACCCTCTCACACTCTCTCAAAACATCCTGTGTTTCTCCTTCCTAGTGCTCATCCCAGTTTGTATATAGTATGTTTATTTGTTACCATTTTTCAGAAATCTTGATAGCAAATGAATGAAACCCTACTCAAATTTGGCTTAAGCAAAAACCAGATGAGGTAGGAAGAGGAATATATTGGTTGACATAACTGAGCAGCTAGGACAGAGTTAGCATGTTGCCTGTCTCCAGGGAGCACCATTCAACCATTCTGGAGGTGAGCCACAGTGGTACTAGCCAGGGGATATCTGGCCTCTGAAATGGCAGGATCTAGGAGTTCAAACACCACCATCAGGCTAGCCTTGGTGTCTGTCAGTGTGTCCTTCATGTATTATATGTTAACTTCAGTTTCTGGAGCCTTGATTCATGTGGTGGCACCCAGCAGCTTTAGGCTCCTGTGCTGGCTTCAAATCCAGTGGGAAAAGATTCCCTTTGTCATCAGATCCATAAGAAGTCCCCATATTGATTTCCAAAAAAATAATGTGGTATAAAAGGAAGTTTATTTACCTCTCATGTAAAATACATTCAGAATTAAGTAGTTTCTGGCTTGCATGTTTCTCCTCAGTGCCTAGGACCCAAACTTTTACCTTCTCCTCAGTCCACTTCTACGCTAGGGCCCAATATAGCTGCTCCAGCTTCAGCCATCAGTCTGTATTTCAGCCATATGTGAAAGAAGGACACACTCTCTCCCCTTAAAAGCATTTCCCTGAGGTGCTGTCAGCGCTGTTCGATTCCCAGCCAGGGAGCTACCCACATACCAAAAAGCAAAAAAAAAAAAAAAAAAAAAAAAAAAAAAAAAGCATTTCCCTGAAATTGAACACAACATTGCTTATTTGTATACCATTGGCCAAAACTGCATCACATGGCCACACCTAAGCTGTGCCCACCGAAAACTGGGAGTTGTATTACTAAGGAAGAAAGTGAGTGGATATTGAACAACAACTGAAATCTCTGCCATGAAGACCTGCTCCATAAACTGGTAGCAGGGGTAGCTCCCATAAGAAAATGAGTGCTGTTGTCCAAAGAAGGGAGAATGGCTACTAGGTCTTGAGATTTAAGCTCCATGCTGTTAGACTTTAAGTTTTCAAGTGATGGAAAACTCAGTACTTTTTAAAACTCAAAGGAGATTTATTGACTTGTGTAACTGAAAATTCTCTAAGTAGAGTAAACTTCAGGAGTATTTGATTTAGGATCTATGATCTGTTGACGAAATTTACATTTTTGTGTAAGCTCCATCTTCTTTTGGCTTTCTTCATGATGGCAAAATGGTGGCAGCATTTCACCAGCATCACACCAGAAGAACTGTGTCATGCAATCACCCTTATTGCCATAGACCAGTTGGGCCTTCACCATTCCCCTGACTCCAGGAGGTAGGGATGGTATCTGTCTCACTGAAATTGCAGGCTAATACAAGATGAGAGAAGGAGAATTCTCCATAGTGAGGTTTGGGTGCTGTTAGGGAGTAGGGATGGGGAAGAACAATTATTATGTAGGCAGCCAATGAATGTTCATTACACTCCATGTGAGCAGAGACTAAATCTCTAATATCTAGCACTATGCTTATATAAGTAGATGCTCAGTAAAGATTTGGGGAATGGGTAACAAAGCATGGAATAGGTCAAGAGCCTCTACCATAACCTTGTGATCTGGCCTCTAGGGTTAACACTACCCTCAGTCCTTTTTACCTTGTAGGTAAAATGTTCCAGATTTACCTGCCGACACACTAAGGCCTGACATCTAGGCCCCACAATAGCAGGGACACCCTCATGGAGGGCTATTACAGGGGACAAGGTCCAGAGAATAGAATTTCCTGGGGGAGGTGTTTACTCAAGGAGGCCAGAAACAGCAAAACTAAAGGGGTAAGTGCAAGCATAATCAATATGAACCATCCACAGATGTGCCAGTGAAACATGGTAATATGTCACATCTGAAAGGCAAGTCTACAAATAGGCAGTGAGTCCAGGGAGCAGGATCTAGGAGTCAGGAATGAGGAGAAGGCTGACAGGAAATAATTAAGGGAAACAGTTCATGTTATAAGTCACGAGGAGGGCCAAGGTGGAAGGCCCATTCTCGTCGGTGTTCCCCCTGTGGTGGAGAGGCAGGCCTGCCAGCTAAAGGCTGTGGGCAGATCCTGGAGAGGTGGGAGTTGTTCAAGGAGGCAACTGTAAGCAGAAGCTCAGCCCCAGGACCTGGGGATCTAGGGGTCAGGGAGAGTAGCAGCTTGGAAAGCAAACACCCATTACTAAGGAAATGTACTGGGGAGGCAGTACAGAATCATGCTTAAGAGCTTGAGTTCTGGAGTCAGATTATCTAGATTCTAGTTCCACCTGACTGACCACGTAATCTTGATCAAGTTATTCAACCTCTGATCTCTTGGTTTCCCCATCTGTATAATAGTACTTACAGTGTTTGTTATGCAAATTCAATAAAGCAACACTCCTAAAGCTTCTCTGCACAGCCACTTGCGCTAAATACAAAATAAATGCTCACTGTTATTGTCAGCAGCAGCAACTTATAGTATTAATCAGGGACAAAGGAAACTGAGACGAATTAGAAACCCATTAGCACTAGAACCCTCACATGCTAGCTCTGAATTGCCATGCCCCTTGTCTCCTTCAAGACTGCATAACATATCCCACACTCCTGGTACTTCTTCCTCTACCTTTGGTTACAACTTCCCCACCTCCTTCAGGTCTCAGCTCCCTTGAGGCTGGGGACTCCTGCTATTTGGATGAGTAAGGGCATTTGGGTTTGCCTGCCTCTGTCTGGTTTGGTCTGGGAACTAGGGAAGAGGCTGTCTTCCTGTCCAAGGTCCAGCTTGGTCCGTGATATAGTAAAAGGCCTCAGAGATGAGTTACATCTCTGAACCCAGGTTGATGGTTTTGCCAGAAAGAAAAACAAAGAAAAAAGAAAAAGAAAAAAAGAAAACCACACACCCTAGATATTACAGTTTATTCTGAAATGAGGCAGGACTTACCAGGTAGGGCTCCACTGGACAGGGAAATGTAGGCTTCTAGGGCTCGAACCTACTGAAAAAAATGCACTGTATTAGTGTTTGGGTGTGCGTCATTGTTTGTTTTGCTGTTGTTGTTTGAGAAGGAGATGGAACATGGACTAATTACTTTTTTTACTTACTGATCCAGAAGGCAGACCTGGAAATCTAGATAAAGACTTATCCTTGGGATAGCCCCTTGGCTGTGGAGCCAGTGACTTAGCCAGACAGTCTCCAGCATCGTGTCTGGCTTACTCCCAGTAACATTGGAAGTTGGTTTTTACTTGGCACCTTTTAGGCTAGCAGAAGCTAGATCTGGCCCTGCCCCAATTTGCTCAGGTTTGGATTCAACCTGAGGGAAATTGTATGATCTCAAGTTCAAATGATCTTATATGGCTTTCTAAGATGCTCATGACCTGCCTCCTTCAAAACCCTTTGCCTTTATTTCTTACCACTTCCCATTGCAGGTTGTTTCTCAGCCATATGGAACTTCTTTCATTTCTTCAGCAGACAGACCCTCTCTTGCCTCTGAGTCTTTCACCCTGCCTGGGACTTTCTTCATATCACCTCTTCATTTGTGAAAGGTCTGACTTACCCTGCAGACTTCTGCATAATCATCACTGCCTCCAAAAGGCCCTCCCCACCCCCACCCCTCTGCTCAGCTCAAATGACGTGCCTCTTTGACATGATTTTGCTCATATACACTGGACTGCCAGGCCTTATCAATGGGTATAGCATAGTCAGCAAAAAATATGTGTTGAAAGAGTGAGTGACTGAGTGAATCAATGAATGGATGCATGGATGAAATCTGCCTGTCCTCTGCAAATGACAAACCAGAGGGTTACTTTGAATAGAGACCTAGGAAAGTGAGGGATAATTTTGGTGTTCTTGGATTGGGTGTATTCGACTAAAGGCATGAGACAACACTTAGGTAAAATAATACATAAATAAAATAAAATAGTAAACTGATTTAGCCAAAATAAAATAAGTCATGGTAAACTGATTGTGCTGAGCCTAAATAGGATTGTAGTGAGCACAGCAGTACTTGGCTTCAAGGACACATCTGCCAGCCTGCTCTGAGGAATTGATCTATTAATATATTTCTCAAGGGGAAAACCTTATGGCTATAGCACAGATCTACCACCAATGTAAGTCCTCAGATGGTTCCTCAGAGGCACTCCACAAGAGTACTGTACTCACAAAACTGACCCTAAGGGCCATGTCCCCTTCTGACGAGCAATCAAGTCAAGACTAGATTTGTAAATATGGTGGGCTACTCTGGCCATATGGGGCAGGAAGATAGGCTGAGACTCAACATGAGACCTATCTACTAGGGTGGGACAGGCTTTAAAGAACTAACAGTGGCAGAGAATAACGCCAGTAGAAGAGCCAGACAGGAGCCACTATTATCAAGAAATATAGCAGCCTCAGTCAAAATTGAGGCAACAATTGGTAAGGGGGTTTCCAGTCAGAATTATTGGAAGTTTGAAGGTCTGTTCATAGGTGGCTCCAGCAAGAAAGAATCAAAGTGACATGGTTGAGTTCAGGGCTAGGGTAGGATATAGCCATATTGGAACTGCTAGTGGTGGCAGGTAAAAGAAGGCAGAAATAAGTGGGATTAAGATCAGGAAAGGTGACGGCAGTGGCACTGGCCTCTTAGAGAGGGGTCAGCAGTGAAACATGCTGGGACCATGCAGAAAGGACCTAAAGAGGTAGTGGGAGGCACAAAATCAGTGAACACCGTCACCAGATGCTCAGGAAATCAGGATAGGATATGAGGTGGGATCACCTTACAGAATTCCACGCTAGGACATAGTGGATTTCACTGGGAAGACGAATGACATGAGGTTCCTACAGCTGGGGGCACCTGAGAGGTCCTGAAGCTGCTCCAGAATGTGGGTCATCACCTTGACACAGGTAGAATCATCACTAATGATTCATCCCTAGGCATGACGAAGAGGGCCTTCAAGCTGAGCATCCTAGAAGGTGGCTGGGAGCTCCTGTGTGGGGATGTATAGGTGAGTGTGAAAGCAGGCAGCTTTGAAGAAAAGGCTGGAACTGAGGCAGGATATGAAAAAACCAAAGGAGTAAGGGTTGTGAAATCAAAATTCATTTCCTGGGCTCTGTAAGAAGTAAGGAGATCATTTGGGGGTTTAGGGCCTGGCCAACAGGGGTTTTGGAATGGTGTCTGATGCACTGTCCCCATGGCTGGAAAAGGGGGTAGGAGTGCCCTAGACCCAGGTCTGGGTGGCAGTAGGGGACCTAGATGGATTACTGGGTCAGAAGCGATCTGAGTTCTCCCTCTCTAATAAAGTGTGCCTTCTAAGGCTCTGGGTGGGGTTGCATATGTTTGTAACTGACAAGAACCTGGCCCATCTGCCATCAGTCTGAGTCATGACAGAGAACTCAATATCAGGGTTCCTCACTTAGGGTATGGCTCATCAAGCTGTCAATAAGGTTGTTAATTCCCCAATAAGCATTTCTCACAACACTGGTGGGGTAATATGTCAGCCATAAAGCCATACACCCTCCGGCCTGGGCTAACGGGCTCTATAGCAGTCCTGAGTTTTCTGTCCAATGTATGATGCTGAGCAGATACTAACATAATTGGAGGAAAACATGGCTGGGACCCACTCCTGTGATATCACCTTCTTTTTAGAAGGTTAGAGTGCAAGGACCTATAAGACCATAGTTCTTAAACTTAGCAGGCATAGGAATCATCGCTAGGATTTGTTAAAAATACAGACTCATGTTTCATATCAAAACTAGTGAATCGTACTACAGTTTCTGAGAGTACCCCAGAAGTCTTCATTTTAAATAAGTTTCCTAGATGGTGGGCCGTCTACCCAGAAACAATAACGTGGAAGCCCATTCTGCTGTAGCAAGAAGACATGGATTTTTTCATTTTATGGGGATTGGATAAAAACTGTCCTAATATGGCTTATCTATGATGGCCTAGATGTGGTTCTGAGGAGTTCAGGAGAAATGTGACTATCAGACTGTACAATATTGATAAAAATGAGATAAGATGGATAGATGCTGAGGACAGATAATTTCTGGACTCATCAGGCAGACTGGGGCCTGAGGCCAAGGAATTACTGGTGAGGTGGGAGCTATTCCTGGGTGGTTGGATGGACATCCACATGGGCATGGGTGACAAGTTAGAGGCATGGATAAAGATTAGAGCAGCAAGAACAACTGAGACTGAAGCTACAACCAAAGTCATTAACACATAGGGGTCAATTCCAGGTGCTCTTGATGTGCTGACAGAAGAATGCTGCTGCTGACAGAGGTCTCATATCTAAGGTGACTCTGGTCTCCTTCATCTGTCCCATACCTAGGAGGTTCTTTTAAGTTATAAAAATTTACTCAGAACAGATTCCCTGGTTTGAGTTACCAATTATATCCCCATCGCTCTAAGAAACTGGGCTTCTACTACTGAATTGCTGGATGGTATTTGGGTAGGCTGGTTTGGGATATGAAAAAGAGGCTAACAATGGGTAGAAGCTAATTCTTTGTTTGTTTTTTATTAAAATTTTTTTCTTAGTTTCAGGTGTACAAAACAACATAGTGATTAGATATTTGTATACCTCACTAAGTGATAATCCCAGTAAGTAAGCCTCTTACCCATCTGACACTGTCCATAGTTATTACAATATTATTGACTATATTTCCTATACTGTACTTTATATCCCTATTTTTTAAAATTGTACTTTTTCAGTATTATTTTGTATTAGTTTCAGATGTACAGGTTAGTGGTTAGACATTATTTAATTTATGAAGTGATCCTCCTGATAAGTCTAGTACCTACTTGGTACTATACATAGTTTTTACAAAATTATTGACTATATTCTCCATACTGTACTTTACACATCCATGACTATTTTGTAACTGCCAATTTGTACTTCTGATTCCCTTCATCTTTCTTACCCAGCCCCACACCCCTCCCATCTAGTAACCATCAGTTTGTTATCTATATCGCTAAATCTGTTTCCTGTTTTGTTTGTTCATTTTGTTCTTTAGATTCCACATATAAGTGAGATCATATGGTATATGTCTTTCTCAGTCTGGCTTATTTCATTTAGCATGATACCCTCTTGGTCCATCCATGTTGTCACATGGAAGCTGATTCTTAAGAATCTTCAAAATCTTTTTCATCCATTGCTTCTAGAAAGCTAGAGTCAGGGCCCTGACAACTTCAGGAAATGAGATAACAAAGGAAAGAAAAAGATGCTTTTACAATGACACAACAACACAAGATTTCTAGCTTGTGATAAGGTGATGAATAAAATAGCACCATGCCAAAGTGGGAGACTGTCAAGAGAAAATTATCAGAATTTGGTAATGGTTAATTTGGTAGTTGTATTTTTCAGGGAAGTAAAGAGAAGCTAAATCAAAATATACAAGAGGAATCTGGAAATCTCCTGGCTAAAAGAATCTTGCCCCACATACTTCTATGAATTTAAGATTCATTTGAGCTTACAAGTTTCCTTTTTAAAATGCTAGTACCCCAAGGATGTATTCTGTCTTTGAGTAAATTACTTTGACCACGCCACACTCCTGAAACCTCTAAGATAGCAGATGCATTGAGAAAATGTGAATTCTGGTTGAGCTGGATATGTGAGAAACAGTGAATTATAGGCTGACCAGACTTACTGTTTGAAATGGGACAGAACTGTTGTTTTCTGTCCTATTTAAAGGTATGTCTGGTCAGCCTAGTGAATTATGATGCACTCAGAGGGAGAAGAATGGGGATTTTGTATCTTCAGAAGGTCACCTAGGATACCTCCCTATAACTGGGGGCAGGGCGTGGGGAAGTGGGGAAGAAGGAAGGGACCATATCTTGTATTCTCTCAGCTCTCTCCTTTTCTCCCTGCCTTCTGGCTGGGCCTAATCCACTAATCCTTTAAGACAGTGGGATCCAACCTTTTTGCTTCCCTGGGCCACAATGGAAGGATTGTCTTGGGCCACACATAAAATACACTAACACTAACAATAACTGAATAGCTAAAAAAAAAAAAAAAGTTGCAAAAAAATCTCATAATGTTTTAAGAATTTGTGTTGGGCTGCATTCAAAGCTGTCTTGGGCCACAGGTTGGACATGCCTGCTTTTAAGATCTAATTTAACCATCACTTCCTTCCCAGACTTGTCCAAGGAGTGTTAAAAGCCCTATTGACATGGGTCAAATGAAAGAGCCACTCACTACAGGGACTTAGTCCACTCTTCCCTAGTTCCTTAGTTCCCCAATTGTGCCTTTTTTCCTAGTCCCTGGTCTTAATCTCTATCAGTTTTTCTTTATCTTGAGCCTTAAACAATAGATTGACTCCTGACCTGAATCATGGAGTATCTTCATCCTGTCCCCTATTTTAGATAATTACCCCAAAAGTTGAAACAACAGGCTGTTACCTGGATCTCCCAGGATTTCCTTTGCTCTGACTTTAGTTAATCATTCAGAAAAACTTGTAATTTGTGTTTGCTAATTGTATTCCCAAAATGTCCTGTCTTTAGGTTTAGTTAATCATCCTGGAATTTGTGATTTGTGCTGGCAAAACTTCAGTTAGTTGTGCTTGCTTTCCTTCAGCTAAATATCCTGGTGCCTGTAATCTGTGCTTGCTGATTGTAATCATGGTGGCCCAGCACCCTCCCCAGGCTATTCCTGGATGGGTGGCAACACCCAAATGGCTAGCTAAACCAAAAGTCAACAGGGCACAGGCTCCATGGGGCTAAATGGACCTTCCATCATGTAGCCGCATCAGTCGCTTTGAGGACTGCTTCTAGGCCAAGGCTTTTAAATCTATTAACTGAGTCTATTTCCCCTCATCTAGGGGTCACTGGGATACAGATGATGCTCCAGCATGTCTTCCAGCCCATTCTGACCAAAGAAGTCAATAGTCTCCCAGGTGGGTCTTGGGATCCCTTCCCCCCTTTTAGATCAGATAGGTTGAGAGTTCCATGAATCCCCAATAAGTAGGGACATTCAGCAGGAAGCAGATACAGAAGATGAGACCTCCAGTCCCTCAACTTCCCATGGAGATTTAGAGGGATCACGCCTCTCAAGAGGAAAGTGAGGCAGGCAGGTAAAATAGGGGTAATCTCAGGACCTTTCTCATGGACTCACCTTGCTGGAGTAATCACCTGATATCACCCTTTTCTAATAATCCCTGCTTCAGGTTGGGCAATCACAGGAGGAAAATGAATTCTGGAAAGAAACATGCACAGTTAAAAAGGTGATGTCCTAGTACTCTGTGAATCAAAGATGCAAATCAAAAGGTCCCAGGTAGGTATAACTCCTTGCAATTAAAGAGAATAAAACTACCAAAGGCTCTTTAGTAGGGGCTCTTGAGCCACTTGTCTGCATGAACCTGCTCCTACCTCTTAGGAGTGTACTTTCTCCTTGCCATTCAGGGTTCTTGAGCCACGTGCCTGTTGAAGCCCACTCCTACTTCTTTGGAGTGTACTTTCTACTTCTAATAAACTACTTTCTCACCACTTGATTTCCGTGTCTTGCTCAATTCTTTGTTTGGGACACCAAAGACCTAGACATTGTGCCGAGAAGGGCCCAATTCTGCAGTAACATTATCCTTTGGGCTCTCACAATTGTTTATATATATTTCGCTCTGACCTGTTATAGCTACATCTCTCCCACAGACAATGAATTTCTTGAAAGCAGGCATCATATTCATTTAATATCTAAAATAGTACATAATAGGATTCAATAACTATTAACATGATAAATAAATATATGACTATTAAAATATTTTACCTTGGTTAAACAAATTATCAGTATTAATAAAATAGATTTCTTATATGACAAAGGCATGAGGAGCATAGATGTTGCTATGGTATTTTTGTTAACTTCTATTCATTAAAGTAAGTTCCTTTCATACTCTTCTAAATCAAACTGTTGCCCAGTTAGTTACTAAGAACAAAAGGTATATATTTTATTCATCCTGGCCTTTTCCCAGATGAGGCCAAGTTACAAAGTTTGCCAAAACCATGCAAGCAGACTGCTTCATTGAGGTTTCTGATTTAAACAGACCAGTAAAAGCTAAACATTTGAAAATTCCCAGAAGGAAAACTGTAGAAGGAATACTCTAATTATAGGAATTATATGGACCCAAATATCACAAGAGTGGCAAGGCAAATTTGGGAAAATTTAGTTTATCATTTTATACATACCAAGCTATTATAGTAAGAATTTTTAAAATATCCAGTGAGGGCAAGTTTCAGTGAATTCACACTCCCATGCTACTTGTATAGCAAACTGGCCTTTTGGGGAATATGATATGACAATATGTATGAGAAGCCAGAAAGATGTTCCATAATCCAATTCCTAGAAATTTATCCCAAAGCAATACATGAAAAGAAGAAAACAACTTAGATACTTGAAAATGTTCATTGTTCTAGTAATAAGGATGCCCCCTCTCTGCTAGTCAAATTTCTCCCCACCACCCTTTCAAGTATGAAGTAATGTCCCTTCTAGTCTTAAAATGTCCTTTGGGCCTTGCTGGGGGTGCCCTCACAGGCCTTGTGAAATCTTGGATCTCAGGTGGGGCGAATGAGTCAGAGCTGTGGACCAAATGACACAGTGCTCCCCCTGAAGGGTAGACTGGGTATTTGCCTTGGCTCCTTGCAGTGGTTCTTCCTTTTGTCTGCTATCCCTAAGCAGTGACTAGAACGGGTCATTCAAAGGCTACCTTTGTTCTCGTCCCCCTTTTCCAGTCCTCTAGTTTCCATGTGTATCATCTACAGACTCCGTAAACTTCAGTCCATGGTTCCCCTTGTGATATCCCCAAAATATTTTGAGGCTTTCAGAAAGACAGTAATTGTTAATTAAACCAGAGTCCAAAGCTATAGTGACCAAACCAATCCAAACCCATCAATCATCGAAACCAGAAACTTCCCATTCATAGAGGGTAGGGAGGAGGTAGGTGTTTAGAAAAACAATGTTAAGTTCTTTTAGCAGAAAAGAGAAAGTAGTTTTTACTGAGTTTCTATTATGAAAACAAAACTAAAAATGAAAAAAAGATCAGAAAAACAAATATTACAAATATTGCCAAAATCTTTTAGAAATGGAGACAATCTCCATAGGGAGTTAATGAGTAAATCAGTAATCTTCAAACATTTTTGTTTATATACATTAAATACTATTTGCATCTGACATGTTTCTAGATTAACGTCTAAAACTTTTCATTGTAAGTTTATGTAGTTGCAAAGGAAATTTCCTGCATACTGTAAACCTTGACGTTCTAAAATAGAATAGTCATTCTTTTAAATGAATGCAATGAAATCTAAATACCATAGCAAGTATGCCTACTATCATCCATTTAAAAAAGATATAAATAAACTCTTCTTTATCTACAGTATATTTTATATAATTTATTTTTCTCTTTACACTCATAACTCCATTCCACATTTACACCCCTTGGGTGTATATTCTAATTTAATGCATTTTTATGTTTCAATGTCATGTACCAAGTCCCCTATTTCTCTGCAATGAAAATACATATACATTTAAATTAAAAATTTTAATTTCCTATAACTGAAAGACTAAGTGCTGAAACATTTTCTCCTTTATTGAGATATCATTATATTTATTAGTGATAATCAAGTATCCAAAACAATATAAAATGTTACAAAGTTTTACAGTTATTAAACATATGTATTTTTTTCTAATTAGTGCATGCATTTGTTTGTAAGTACTACTTTATACAAGAATGAAGCAGAGTTTAGCAGTGATGTTTTCTCAATTTTTCATTTCCATAAATTCTAAGAAAATGTCTTTACATTAATAAGTAGATGGGGCTATAAAGAGTTTTGCGATATCAATGTCACTCAATTCTTCGAACTCTTTCCAAATTATGAATTTACTTAGTGATTTTAAGGGCATACATTGTTGAAAGCAATTACTTGTAAATCATCTGACTTGCAAAATAATTTGTTACCCAGTCATTAGAAGTACACACTTTTTCAATACAGCCCAGTATTTTAAATTGGTAAAGTACTGACAAAGGTTGCCTGAGGTTTTTAAGATTCACAATGAGTGAGAATTAAATCTTTTCTTTTTACATTTTGGGGAGTATTTGGCTATTGTGAAAGAATTGTGAAATGAAACAAGAGACACATTGACAACATTCTTTCACCAGCAAGTCAGTTTTAGGAAATACTACATACAGATGCAAGTTGAAGATTCAGAAACTGGTGGCCTTAAAACTATTTAGGTGTGCACCTACCTACCCATCCAAAATCCCTTGGAGATGCACATCTCAGTTTAAAGACCCCTGATGTACATTTGTACATCATCTTATTGAATATGATAAGAGAGACATATCCGCTCAAGTTAGGCCTTGGTTGGGATACTGTACACTGGTGTCTACACCTTGGGAGTATAGAACTATGATGTGTACTCATTGTATACTCAGGTTGTTTGATTTTTATAGATGGTTGCTTTCATCCTTTCTATTGTTTTATATTTTATCATTGGTAATAAAACTTTTGGGGTACTGCTGAGCCTATATACTGACTACTTAAGGGAAATATACCCCACTTAAAAACAATTATTATGACTAAAAACATGAGAAATCTTTAGAGTACGGTAAGGGTAAAAAGCAAAATATATAGTTGTATGAAAATTAAGATTTCAAGTATGCAAAACTACATAAACTTCTGGACAACTGTAAATAAATATGAAAAAATGAAGTTGTGATTTTTTTGGTAAGTGTCTTTAATGTTTCATGACTTTTAAAATAATGATAATGATGCTGGGGGTTCCAATAATCTGTTTAATCTAATATTCTTCTTCTCCCAATGGTACCAAGGAACTGTGTTTTAGTTTAAATTCCCCAAAATAAAGTGTTCAAGAAGTTTAAGATCTTGTTTCAACTAATTTAACATCGTGATTCATTATGGGTGTTATTCCCTAAATATATTTAAACTCTTCTTCAATCTAGTTAATACACGCCATGTCTTACCGTGACGAATTCCAGTTCATTTCTTGGTTTATGAGGTAGTAATCTTTTCATCCATATTAACTTCTTAGCTTTGTCACTTCCTGGTTATATTGTTCAGAGTTGAAGAACTCGAGTCATGATAAGCCTCTCAAACTCATCTTTTTCTCAAATATGTTTGTATTTCTCGTTTTGTTTTGTTTTTTGAGATGTAATTACGAGTTCGGTATATTCCAGGGCCCACCAAAAAAAGTGACTAGTCTCAGAGTGTTTACGTGCGTGACAGAGTAATAGTGGTTACCAGCACTCTGAACCTCTGCTAGTAAAACCCACGCGTTCCTGAAACAATCTTTCGGGAGCAAGCGTCCGGAAAGCTGAACTGCGGAGCAGGATGCGAGAATTCCGCACCCTCTCCACTGACCTCAGACCGCCGCGGCACGGCGTGGCCCCGCCCCGTCGTTGCTGTCCGTGTGGCCCCGCCCCCTCGTGGCTCTCCGCGTGGCCCCGCCCTCTGGTGGCTTTGCGTCACTCCCCCTATCCCGCCGCTGCGGGCCCCACGCAGGCGCGCCATCGCGGTCCCGCCCCTCCCGCGCCAGCCAGCCTCGGCCGGCCGCCCCGCCCCGCCACTAGGCGGTTGCTCGCGGTGGCCACCGCCTTCCCTCGGTCCAATGGCGCGGCTGCCGCGTCAATGATGTGAAGCAGTGCTCAGGCTTGTCCGGCCCCCGGCCGCAGCCCATTACACCATCCGCCGCGGCAGCCGCGGCAGCAGCTGCAGCCCGCGCAGACTTGGAAGGGCGGGAGGTAGCTTGGCGTGGCGGGGCGGAGCGAGCGGAGCGGCTGGACTCATTCCTTTGGGGCGCGGGGCATGGAGGAGCTGTGCGGCCGCAGGCGGAGCAGGGCAGCTCGGGCGGCGGCGAAGACAACGGTTTCAATTTGAAGAGGCTGGCCCGAGCCCGAGCGGCGGTTGGAAGGACTAGCCCAAGGGCAGGTAGTGGCTGGGGCCGCGGCCTGAGGCACCCGCAGGAAGGCCTGGGCGGGAAGGGGAAGGAGGGCGCCCCCGGCAGCTGGAGGTGGCAGCGGGCTGAGGAGGCCACAACAGTCTTGCCGGCCCGCCAAGAGCGGGTCGTGACGGTCGATGGAGGACCTTGGAGAAGTGCTGCTCGTATCTGGAAAAGGAAGAGGTGAAGGTTAGGTAGGGGCGACAGCGGTTTGGGGGAACCTGCGGATCCCGTCGGGGCAGGGGGACCAAAATAGGGCGGGCGAAGTTAGCTAAAAGACAGCCGGATTTCCTGACAGCCTCGAGTAATTTTAAAGGAAAGAGTCTTTCGGGTGAAGGTTTTGGCGTTAGTTGACCGTGGTTTGTTGTGTCCGATCTTTGTTTCTCCTCAAAACCCATCTTGGCCATAATGAGGCCTTCCAGCCTCGCGCCCTTGGCCCGCTCTCCTTTGCAAATGTGAGAAAGAGAAACATTTCCGAACCCTCATCTCACGCCTCTTTTCGGTTGTACTCTCCCTGGGCGTGTGCAAAGCAAAACTAGAACAAAGCTTGACTGGTTAGGAGGTGAGAAAACTGGTTGCCTGTAGTGTTTAAATTTACCGTGTAAGAGAAGAGACTGCCTCCTACCAAAACATTTGGGTCTGTGTGTACCTTTTTGTATTCCCCTATTCACCTTTTTTTGGGGGGGGCAGGGTAGAGGAACCCCCAAAGTATGGCTTCCCCTTCCTCCTTCGCACAGGAGTAGCAATTACAAAGTGTTTTTGCCTTTACCTATGGAAAATTCAACACAGCTACTTTTTTTTTTCTTTCTCTAGTTGGGTGCTCTGCTTGTCAGATGCTGGAAGGCAATAGGACATATTCTCCTTGGTTTTACATCCGTCCTGGGGTGCAGTGATTAACATTGAACTTTGGTTCCTGTAACTCTTGTCTGTGTCGATAGAGTTTAAGCTGGAGCTTTGCTTTTAAGGATAAATAAAGTACAGCCTCTCAACTGGACATAAATGGATCTAAAGACAGCAGTATTTAACGCAGCTCGGGATGGCAAACTCCGGCTTCTCACCAAGTTGTTGGCAAGCAAATCCAAAGAGGAAATTTCCTCCTTGATCTCTGAAAAAACAAATGGGGCCACGCCACTCTTGATGGCGGCTAGGTATGGGCACCTTGACATGGTGGAATTCCTCCTAGAGCAGTGCAGTGCCTCCATAGAAGTCGGAGGCTCAGTCAATTTTGATGGCGAAACCATTGAGGGGGCCCCCCCTTTGTGGGCCGCTTCTGCCGCTGGACATCTGAAGGTGGTTCAGTCTTTGTTAAATCACGGAGCATCTGTCAACAACACGACTTTAACCAATTCAACTCCTCTCCGAGCTGCCTGTTTTGATGGCCATTTGGAAATCGTGAAGTACCTTGTAGAACACAAAGCTGATTTGGAAGTGTCAAACCGACATGGGCATACCTGCTTGATGATTTCGTGTTACAAAGGACACAAAGAGATCGCTCAGTATTTACTTGAAAAGGGGGCAGATGTTAATAGAAAAAGTGTTAAAGGTGAGTTTTGCTTCTTCATTTTAATTTTTTAATCGTTTATGCTTATTTTCAGGAATCTTGATACATATTTATAAAGCAGTGGTGTTGGGTAAGCCAAAACCTGTTTTCATTAATCAGGTATACCTTCCAGTATATGATTGTTTCTCTGATATTTGATAATACATTGAACAAGTGTGATAAAAAGACGTCTGTCACTTTATTAAGCAGCTTTTTTCTGTCTTATCTGGAGCAGCTTTCAGTTGCTGAGAAATGGGTTCCCCAGAGTTACAGAGCATGTTAGTGGCTGTTGGACTGAGCCCTTGGACTTGTGTTTAATCTTCTTTTCTTTTCTTTCTTTCTTTCTTTTTTTTTTATGTGAATAGTTCCCTGGCTGGGAAATGAACCCAGGGTGCAGCGTTGACAGTGCTGAAACCTAGCCACTACACCACCAGGGAACTCCTAATCTTCTTAAGAATATACTTTAATATATTTTCCTTAGTTTTAAATTTTTTAGAACACCCTTGGGGTAGAAACTACTGTATTTAGTGAGTCTTGCTTGACTTTGC
The DNA here is from genome assembly GCA_004026885.1 of Lyroderma lyra. Lineage (NCBI taxonomy): Eukaryota > Metazoa > Chordata > Mammalia > Chiroptera > Megadermatidae > Lyroderma > Lyroderma lyra. The sequence continues at coordinate 150,379 of PVJL010002949.1, forward strand.
TAGGCATTTTATTTGTTATTCTGTGAGGGAAAACTAAGCCAAACTGACCAGGAAAGATTAATATCAATGGAAAAGGAGAAAAATCTCTTATTCCCTAATTATTGTATAACCAACAGAAAAATCTCTTTATATAGAACACGTATTAAATATAGCAAGAAAGAAAACAATTTTTAAAACTTCTAACAATATGAGAGCAAAATAAGTAGTGGGTTAAACAGTTATGGGTTTGTTGACTAGCAACAATGTAAACAACCTTTGTCCAGAAGAGCTCAGGTTTACAACTGTGTGTAATTTTCAACAATTGTATAATACACTTCAATAAATGATAGTTTAGAATTTTAAAAAAACTCTTAAAAATAATTGTTTTGATAGTTAATTTTTGATACTTGAAAACCTACTTTTCTTAAACATATTTATACAGCAGCAAAATAATATGTCTAATTTAAGAAAACTTAAAAGTAGCATATATACATGGTAAAAAAAATTTCAGACAGTACAGATTGGTGTACAGTGTTTACAATGAAAAATAATTCTTATCACCCCTGATTTCTAGACCTCCAACCTGCTGGCAGCCACTATTTACATTTACAGTTTTGTGTATACTAGAGATTGTCTGTGCAAACAGAAGTATATTGGTCTGTATCAACCTTTCCTACCCTTTCTTCTGTATTAGTTGATACATTCTTTTTTTTAATCTTAATTTCTATTGTACATCATTCATCTCTACCACACATAGCTACCTTATTTTGTTCCTTGTCTACATAGTATTTCATTGTATGAATGGTACATTATTTTATCTAGTCCCTATTGATGGACAATTTTGTCACATCCAATATAAAATAGGATGCTGTGAATATTCTTGAATATGCTGCCGTGAATATTCTTGAACAACAGTGTATCTTTGCACACTTTTGTGAGAATAGCTGTATTATAAATACCTGTAAGTAGAATTGCTGAATCAAAGTAAATGTGCATTGTGATAGTGTTTGCCTTTCAGAGAGGCTAAACTGCACAATTATGGGGCACTATGTTGTTGCCAGATACATTTACTAAAGTTAGTATGGTCTTTTTTAAAAAACTTTGTTATGAAAATGAAACAGGGTCATTGTGATTGTCAGAAAAAATTTTTTTCAGAGGAAACAGAAAAATTTCATAAAATGCAAGCAATTTGAGATAATCCTTTCAAAGATATTTCTGAATTTTGCATATAGGTATGTGTATGCAGTTGTATTTTATATGCTCTTCTCTGTCCTGTTTTTAACTTACTAAATGTTATCTTCAGTGCCATTAATTATAGCTCTTTAATTTCAATAGCTGTATATTCTTCTACTAATGGAGTTTTATGTTGGTTCTGGCTTTTCAGTATGATAAAAAAATGTTTCCAAACACATTCTTATTCAGTTGTTCCAAATTATCTTTGAGATAGGTTGTTGGATCAGGGGACAGCATGACTTTTTAAAAATAATCATCATTCTTTTAAGAGCACTTATTTTAAGAGAAAAAATTACTGCTTAAGCAATCATGTTAAAATTGGGAATGCTTTTAAATTATAACTAGAAGAGAGAGTTAAAACAAGCTTGTCCAACCTGCATCCCACGCTGCCTGTGGCCCAGGACAACTTTGAATGCAACCCAACACAAATTTGTAAACTTTCTTAAAACATTATTAGTTTTTTTTTGCAATTTTTTAAAAGCTCATCATCTATCGTTAGTGTACTTTATGTGTGGCCCAAGACATTTCTTCCTCCAGTGTGGCCCAAGGAAGCCAAAAGATTGGACACCCTGTGTTAAAAGGTATGGCTGCTTGTTTAGGCGTATTGGATGTTTTTGTTTTTTGTTTTGAGTGTTTTTGTATTATAGGCCTAATGTACAGATTGTTGGTAAACGCATATATTTAAGTCAAATTGGAGTACGTTTTAAATTCTTAGGTCATTGGAGAGATGAGTACTAGTACTATTTTCCTTTTGTTTACCAAAGCTTCTTTATATACTCCTGGAGATATAACATATGAGAGAACAATACTATAAATATCTCATTATTTTGTGAGCATTTTTCCCTAGTAAACTGTGAACAGTATTTAATTTGATTGCCTTTGCTATTTAAGAAGAATATTCCTTTTTTATCACTATCATTGTGTGGCCTTCTATGTGAGAATGTGTATGTTCCTTCTTTTGGCCGATGGTCTGCTAATTCTAGAGTCATTTTTTTCCCAGTGTCAATGTCTAATATTTATGTTTACAAAAAATATATGTAATATAAGAAAACAATTTTATGAGGGCTGTCCAGAGAAAATGCAGCCATAAATGCCTCTATTTTTTGTATTACATGGCTGGATATTTTCCGGACAGCCCTCGTACTCATATACCAAAAATTATTTTCAGATAGCCTCAATTTTATATACACATAAATATATGTGTATTTTATATATGTACATACATACATACTGTTTATATAAACTGTATGTATATACTGTTTATATATGCATGTGTATATACTGTTTGTGTGTGTATATATATATATACACGTTAATATATGGAAACTGTATGTGTACGTATACTGTTTATGTGTACATATACTGTTTATGTGTACGTATACACATATGAGGATTGTCCGGAAAGTCTCCAGCCACGTAATATGAAAAATAGAGGCATTTATGGCTGGATTTCTTTGGATGGTCCTCATATATCTGCATAACTATGTGCTACCGAAGCAAGCACTGTGTGTGTATGATGTATATCACTGTGTGCAGTACTCACACCTTTCCATAGTGCCTTTTCATGTGTACGGTGATTCTTAATGATGGTTGGGGCAGGTTAAACTACATTGTACCCTTCGCCACTCTGATCCTGAGGCTTCCATTCTTTGATAATCACTTTCATTGGTTCTTCAGATTTTTTTATGGGTTCAGGGGTAATAAAAAGCAGGGACTAATTGAAACTGAAGCAGGGACACTGGAAAGGGATCTGACAGCATCAAAAAGGAATTTTTTTCCTACATTTTTACCCCCATTTAGTTAGTGGAAAAGATTGATAAAGACTAGGGATAGAATGAAATAATTTCTTAGGAAATTTTATGTGTCTGCTGTTGGAAATTGTGGTGAAGAAAGAAAATGCCAATAGATTATGCTCCATGGTCTTAAATTTAAAATACATATGATTTCTATATGCCATTACTTTTTTAACAGGATGTTGGCATTTTGCACATTTTAACCTAAGGTTAAATTTATTCATTAACTGAGAGAGCATTTATTGAGTCCGTCAGTGTGCCAGCCTGTTAGACTTAGAATATACAAACATGAGCAAGACAAGATAGCCAGTCCTTGATTCCGTTCTCTTGAGGAGCTGATGGTTTGATCAGAGAGACACGTTCATAAGCAGATACTTAAACCACAGTATGGTAAGTACAACAGTAGTGCTTTCTTCTATTTCATATTTGGAAATACTGTATCCCCAACCAACTCATTTATTACCTTAGGGGATAGTGGGTTCCTTCTTTTCCCATGAAGTTCAAAAAGGGGAGAAAAACTTTGTGATAGTTAGAAATATAACACCAGTTTAGCACAGTTGATTTTTGTTTAAAACTCTAGACCACAAATCAGAAGTGATTCGACAAGCCATTCTTAGAGCTATCACACTGCTCTCAGCACTTTATGGTTATGGTCATGTTTGGCTTTCTTTGGTTCTTTTTCATTATTATTTCTTTGAACTCCTAATAGGATTCTGCAGATCAATGGAAAAGTTACTTAAACCCTTCGATTCCACGTTTACATATTTATTTATTAGTAAAACTCATAGAAAACAAATAGATGTTTTTAAAAATATTGCAAAAATGATTAAGTGAAAAGACAATCAGCTGGTCTTCACATGACTTCTTTGCATTCTTAGTCATAGGACTTCTGTTCACCTAGTCTTCAGATGGTTCTCCGGGTTGACTGTTCTATAATTTAGTTGTAATTTTGATGTATTCATGGGAGGAGATGAGCACTATGTTTACCTACTCCTCCGTCTGGAACTCCTGTTCTGCTTTTTATACCCAAACTCAACTGGGAATTGAAGCTGAAAGTGATTGAGTACTGCAGATCAGTGGAACAGCTCTCTAAGTTGGGATTGGGGAGGCTGGCCTTAGAGGACACACTATCCTCGTGCCTGGGTCAATCATTAAATAAATTGGTAATAAGAAAATTACTGTGTATTTTCTGTAGGCAAGGCATTATGTTGGACATTGTGGAGGCTATGAGAAGGTACAGGACATCACATTTGTTAATTGCTAAAGGAATAGTATAAATTTATGCTGTAGGATTTGAGAGAAGTGTACTGAATAGAAAGTCTTCATGGAGAAGTTGAACTGAGCTTTGAAAGGAATGTTGGGGTTCAGATCTGCAGAAGGGATTCAATATAGTTTTTAAGGCTTTTGGCAATGTCATAAGGAAAGGCACATTGAGAAATATGCTTGAAGGGTCCAGGAATTAGAAAGTAGTTATATTTGGATTAAAAGGTACTCAGGGCTAGATTATAAAGGACATTGACTTCTAGGTAAAGGAATTTGATAATATTCTTTATGTAGTGGTGAACCAGTGGAAAGTTTTGAGCAGGAGAATAAGTGGGATTTTTTTAAAAAAGAGAAACCCACCTACCTACATTCTAATTTTATTACATTATGTGCTGTTTGAGGCTAGAGACCTGGTGTTTATATCTATGCATTATTAGATAGAGTATCTGGTTCATAGTATTTTTGGTAAATGGGGTTGTTGAATAAATGCCTTTGATTTAAGAGAGGAAAGATTATAAGCTCCTTAATAGCAGAGACTGTTTTTGTAGTCCTTTTAGTACAGAAATCAGTACATACATGAAGACTTAACAGTAATTGTGAAAAATGTAGAACTCTAGGGATTCAATTAGTAAGTTATTTAAACATCATTATATAAAAATAAATAGATACGTTACAGAATAGAATAGAAATTTAAGTCCCCCTCTTTTACTCTTCTTTGCAAGTAGGTGTGCTGAAGTAACCAATATCTGAGAGAAGTTCTCAAAGTCAAGAAGAAAAACAGAACTTCATCTTCTAATACTCTCAATCTTGAAGTACACTGAAATAACTTACCTATAGGTAGACCTCTGTAGGGATTCAGAATAGGGAGAAATCCTCTGTAGGCTCATGGTAAGTATAGCTAACTTTGTAAGGTTTTGGGAGAGACCTAGTTCAGGCAATTTATTTGCCTTTTTATTATGGAACATTTTAAATTTGCATGTAAGTAGAGAAAAGAATACATTGAACTCCTATGTACTTATCACCTTGCTTCAGGAATTCACATTTGCCAAAGTTTCAAAAAATGTATTTGTTCTTGCTCTTTTTTTGTTTTCTTCAGTAGTTTAAAGCAGACCGAAGGTATTACATTACTTCTTTTCCATAGTGTAGTCTTTGTAGGGTATAGAGGTATTTCAGTCAAGAAAATGTTAAAAAAAAAAAGAGAGAAAAAAAGAAATTCTATATATTACTGTAAATACAAAGGAATTTCAATTAAGAAAATCTACCCTATAAATTAAGAACTGGTGGTATTAAGATAATGGACAAAGAAACTTGACTGTTGTCGTATAGTTATTTCAGTGTACTTCAGGATTGAGAGTATTAGAAGATGACGTTCTCTTTTCCTTCTTGACTTTGAGAACTCCTCTCAGCTATTGGTTACATCAACTAGCCTACTTGTGGAGAAGAGTAAAAGAGGGGAACTTAAATTTCTATTCTACTCTGTAACGTATCTATTTATTTTTATTTAATGATGTTTAATAATTTACTAGTTGAATTAACATTTTGATCCCAGATCATCAAATTGCGCTTGCATCTTGTTCCATGTTCATTCTTTTTCCTCTTGTATCCAACCCCTGGCACACTTCTTTATATCCTCAGGGATACTTGGTATCCCAGTTGGAGAAGATAAGCTGTAGATAAGGCATGTCCAACCTGCAGCTCAGGACTGCTTTGAAAGTGGCCCAACACAAATTCTTAAAACATTATGAGATTTTTTTGTAACCTTATTTTTAGTTCATCAGCTATTATTAGCATTAGTGTATTTTATATGTGGCCTGAGACAGTTCTACCAATGTGGCCCCACGAAGCCAAAAGATGGGACAATGCAGCTGTAGATTATGTGTAAATTGAGTTCAGTAATACTGTGTTCCTGTATCCCTGGAAACTGGATTTTGAAATGAGAATCCTCACAGAATTGAACTGAAGTAGGTGAAAATGAATAGATCTTTAGCACCACTATTATGTCAAAAGATGCAGGCAGCACCATGAATTTAAGGCAGAGATTAACCTTAATGACCTGTGTGGTTACATGTGGATCTCTTACTGCGATCATCCTTATCAGTGCCCTGTGGTCCAAATATACGTACCTACTTTCCTAGATTGATTAATTATATTTTTTTGTTTAAAACAAAATTCAGGAAGCCCTTGGCATTCTAGAGGTTTATGACCTTGAGACAGGAATGTATGGGACGGAAAGTGTAGGTGAATGTGGTGGGGAGAGACCCCAGTAGAGCTGCAGTTGGATAGAGTCTAAACTAGAGTGGCCAGAAGGGGTATTTAATGAAGTCTGAATTGAAATGTTGATGTTTTCATGAACTTAGGTTGTGTAATGGCAAGATCCATTTCAAAGGCAATTTTTTTTTTTTTTTTTTTTTTTTTTTTTTTTTTTTTTTTTTTTTTTTTTTTTTTTTTTTTTTTTTTTTTTTTTTTTTTTTTTTTTTTTTTTATCCCTTGAATCATAAGAATGCATCTTACCTCGGGATGCAGATTTTATTTTAGCATTTAACTTTGTCATGAGCTCAAGGACCTGTATTGTTAAATTTCTGTGTGCTCCTAGCTTAGTATATAAAGATACAGTGAATTAATAAAGGGAGGGCACATGGTAATCTTGGCACAGTTTTTTTTTTATTCTATTTTGATACCTTTTTCTTTGTACTCTTGTTCTTTAGTATCTCTAGTGTTAGACTCTACATAGGGAAGGAAAACATTTGGAACCTTCTAGTGCTCCTTTGATGTCCTAAAGTGTTTCTCTCCACCCTTTCTCACCTCCTTCCTTAAAACATACCAGTTAGTTAGTTCAGGAATGAAATATTTGGAGTCAGCATTGTTAGGCAGTTGAACTGCACACCCCTTCCCAATCTTTACAGGTGGATCTCTTATGGACTCAGCTTAGTCCCAGCTACAAAGCTAAGGAAGAATGGATGCCAAGCACAGGCTAAAGAGAAGAAATGAGAATTGTTTTTGTGCATTTCCAGACAAGTCTGTTAGAATAAAAGACCCTTCAAAAGCTGCTTTTGTCAGTCAAAACTTAGACTTTTACCAAAAACACAATGAATGACTTTGATTTTAAAATAGTTTTGAGATGACTCACATACCATTCACTAATTTAAAGTGTACAAGCCAATGGTTTTTAGTATGTTCACACAATTGTGCAGTCATTACTGAATTATGCAGTCATCACCACAGTCACCTTTTCATCCCTACCTCCACCCCTGAGAAAAACTTCATATCCATTAATCGTCACTCCCACTCCTCTTTTCTCTCTCATTCCCAAATGAACTCGTTTAGGCAACCACTGATCTTTCTGTCTCTATAAATTTGCCCATCCTGGCCATTTCATATGTATGGAATCATATGTGGTCTTTTGTGATCTGCTTATTTCACTTAACATAATGTTTTTAAGGCACATTCATTTTGTAGCATATCAGTACTTTATTTTTTTTACTGCCAAACAGTCCATTGTATAGGTATACCACATTTATCCATTCATCAGTTGATGGGCATTTGGGTTGTTTCTACTTTTTTGCTATTAAGACTATTGCTGCTATGAATAATTGTGTAATTGTGTAGTTCTTCTGTGGATGTAAGTTTTCATTTCTCTCAGATATATATATGTAGGGATGGAATTGCTGGGTCACATGTAACTCTGTTTAACCTTTTGAGGAACTGCCAAACTGTTTTCTAGAAGCAGCTGCCTGCTATCAAAAGATTACAGGTTATTACAACAAAGATTCGCACTTTAGCTATATCTTCATAAGGAATACTACCATACTTTAATGCATGAGCACATCCCATAAATTTCCTTCCTTTAATAGCTATCACAGAAGCATCCCAATAAATATGGCTACTTTTTATTCTTCCAGATTTTCTTAGCACTATTTCTCTGTTAAGTTACGTAGTTGAAAATTAATGTATTTGGATTATACTAATTTAACTTTCTGCAGCAACACTTTACCTGAATTAATGCTTAGTATATCATTATATTGATTTTTAAGAAATGTGCATTTAACAGATGTCTTTTGAGAAATCATAAAAATTTTCCATTATGAAGTCAATTTCAAAAATTTTATTTCTCTAAATGAACTTTTTATTAATCAGGCATTGAGAATTATATAACACAGAGCTCTTTTTCTTTAAAGGAAAATTTATTTAATTTTATTGTTTAATATCCTTAATTTTAATAATAAGATGGTGGGTGGTATTTATTTTTGAGCTTTGTGTTCTATTTTCATTGTCTTACTCACGCTGAAGATACAAAAATAAGACATTGTGAGATGGAGATACAAAATTTTTCTAAGTACATTCGTATTATAGAAACATTTTTAAGGAGCATGTAAACCAGGAAAAATGCATGACTTGAATTTTCAGAACTCCTTTGTATATATTATGCACCAAAAGTTTAAATCAATGAAGTTACCTAGCAAAAATTAAGTATGATTTTTTGGTCTTCAGTGTGTAACTTAGCATAGACTAGACTAGTCAGTCACAAGAACATTAGTAACTCTATTTTAAAATTCAACTTCTTATATTTTTCCCCAAGAGCATTTAATATAGCACATCTAACACTCTTGAGTGAAGCATCTGATAGAGCAAAATTTACAAGTGTATCTTGTTTTATTATGCTTTGCTGATACTGCAGTTTTTACAAATTGAAGGTTTGTGGCAACCCTGCATGCAGCAAGTCTGTTGATGCTTTTTTTTTCCAGCAGCATTTGATGATTAGTGTCTCTGTCACATTTTGGTAATTTTTTCAATATTTCAACTTTATTATTATATTTGTTATGGTGATTTATGATCAGTGACCTTTGCTATTACTGTTAATTGTTTTGGGGTACCATGAACTGTGCCCATGGGACTGAGAACTTAATTAATAAATGTGTATGATCTGACTACTCCCCTGACTGGCCCCCCATCTCTCTTCCTCTTCTTGGACTTCCCTGTTCCCTGAGATACAATATTGATATTAGGCCAATGAATAACCCCATATCAGCATCTGAATTTTCAAGTGAAAGAGTCACATGTTAAATCAAAAACTAGAAATGATTAAGCTTAGTGAGGAATGCATGTGAAAGCCAAGAGAAGCTGAAAGGTAGGCCTCTTGTGTCAATTAGCTAAGTTGTGAATGCAAAGAATAAGTTGTTGACGGAAAATAAAAGTTCTCCTCAAGTGAACACACAAATGGTAAGAAAGTGAAACAGGCTTATTGCTGATGAGGAAGTTTTAGTGGTCTGGGTAGAAGATCAAACCAGCCATAACATTTTTTTTAAGCCAAAGCCTAATCCAGAGCAAGAACCTTAACTCTCTTCAATTCTATGAAGGCTGAAAGAGGTGAGGAAGCTGCAGAAGAAAGTTTGAAGCTAACAGAGGTTGGTTCATGAGGTTTAAGGAAAGAAGCCATCTCCATAACTTCGGAGTGCTAGGTAAAGCAGCAAATGCTGATGTGGAAGCTGCAGCAGGTTATCTAGAAAATCTAGCTAAGATAATTAGTGAAGGTGGCTACACTAAACACAGATTTTCAATGTAGATGAAACAGCCTTATATTGGAAGAAGATATCTAAGACTTTCATAGCTAGACAGGGAGAAGTCAATGCCTGTTGTCTTATTTTAAGAAGTTACCACAGCCACCTCAACCTTCAGGAACTGCCACCCTGATCAGTCAGCAGCTATCAACATCAAGGCAAGACTGCTAGCAGAAGGATTACAACTTGCCAAAGGCCCAGATAATGATTAGCATTTTTTAGGAAGAAGGTATTTTTTAATTAAGGTATGTACGTTGTTTTTGTAGACAATGCTATTGCACACCTTAATGGACTACAGCATAGTGTAAACATAACTTTTATATGTATCAGAAATCAAAAAATATGTATGACTTGCTTTATTGCCATATTCATTTTATTGCAGTGGTTTGAAAGCAAACCTGCAATATCTCCAAGGTATGTCTATATAAAGTAAATATCACAGACAAGTGGTTATATAAAAGTACTTACGTATGTATAGAAAGTCAGACTAATTTCAGAAACTGGAACATAAATAGACATGTCAGAAAAGAGAAGAAAATGAACAGACATGGAAAAATGTTCTGTATAATTAGGTATAAAGGTAATTTAAATTTAAAGATGAACGAAATATGTGTGTTAAGCTACGTTAAGATATGCATTAGTTTTTTGTCATTTATTTATTGAAGTATATAATTTATATGAAATATAAATATAAAATCCTTTTTAGTATATGAGTATAGTTTAAGTTTTTGTTTTTTTGTTTGTTTGTTTGTTTTTGATATGTGGGTAGCTCCCTGGCTGGGAATCGAACCCAGGCCGAAGTGCTGACAGCGCCAGCGCTAAAGCCTTAAGTCACTACACCATCAGGGAACTCCGAGTGTAGTTTAAGTTTTGACAATCATATACTATAATTTAACTACCACTATGATAAAGATAGAAAGTTCCTTTATGCCTCTTTGTAGTGAGCCCCTCTCCTAGCACCCACTTCTGGCACTAGAATTTTAGGCACTAATTCTAATAGTGAAATTTCTGAAGCAGTGCAGATGTCCATTAATAGAAAGTATTTATGTGAATTATGACATGCCTCCTTACTTGAGCTTTCATCCTTAAAGACATTTAGGAATGATCACATAGTAGCTATGTAGTTCATGTAGACCATGTGGTAACATGACAAGATATAGGTGAAGAGCAGGTAACAAGTTGTATATGTACTGATTACAACTGTATCAAAATATGCTATGGAAAAGAGGCTTTTAGAAACATTACATAAAAATCATAGTTACTTTAAAATTAGGCTTTTTTTTAAGTCTTTGTTTTCTGAACACTTAAGTATGCTCTAAACCAGGCATGTCCAACCTGTGCTCCAGGACAGCTTTGAACGTGGCCCAACACAAATTCTTAACACATTATGAGATTTTTCTTTGCAACCTTTTTTTTTTTTTTTTTTTTTAAGCTCATCAGCTGTTATTAGTGTTAGTCTGTTTTATGTGTGATCCAAGACAATACTTCTTCCAGTGAGGCCCAAGGAAGCCAAAAGGTTGGACACTGCTACTCTAGGCTGTATAATTCAGAAACTTTTTTTAGGGCTTCCAAGGCATGGAAGTTGTGGTTGGTTATATATTTAACTTGTTAGAATATTAACAAGATCACCTCAATTAAGAAGAGTCCCTCCTAAGATTTTACTTTTTAAAACTATTTATCCTCAGAAGGTAAGTTTGAATCACTTTTTATGATATCAAGTATTAAAAATTTAAGAATCTACCTCAGCTTTAACACAGTGTGCTAACTGCTTTCTGATATATAAAGAAAATATAGGAACTGTGTACTTTAGGAATAGACAGTTCAGGTAAGAAATCCTATTACATAAGCAGTAACATACTATTGTAAGGTATTATACAATATTATAGTAGTAGATGTGATGTGAGTACCTACCAGGATAAGTGGTACATTTATTCACTAGGCATTCTCAAAATGACAAATTGATAATGTTATAACCAAAGATGCCTCTTTGAGCAGCTCAGATTCTGGTGAAACTTGAATGGCAAGAAGTTAAAAAGGTAAAGAAGAAAGTGTATTACAGGAAAATTAAGATTGGAGGCTTAGGAGTGTAAGTGAGCACACCTTTTTGGTGCTGGGAGAGATACTTCAGATGGAGTAATGTGAAGCATAAGCAGAATGTCTGCCTTATGTGTGGCAGGTTTGGTAATGTCTTTTGGATTAGAGTACGTGTTGACAAACTATGACCCAGGAGTCAGATCCCGTTTACTCCATTTTTGGACTGCTTGAGAGCTAAAAAATGGCTTCTATATTTCTTAATGGTTGAAAAAATCAAAGAGTAGTGTTTTATGGCTTATGAAAGTTACAGAAAAGCCACATTTCAGTATTCGTAAGTTTTGTTGGAAAACAGCCATGTCCATTATTTTAACATACAGTAGTCCCCACTTATCCAGTTTCACTTTATAAGGTTTCAGTTATCCAAGGTCAACCATGGACTGAACATATTAAGTGAAAAATTCCAGAATAAACTGTTCATAAGTTTTAAATTTCACACTTTTCTGAGTAGTGGGGTGAAATCTCTCACTGTCCTGCCCAGGACGTGAATCATTCCTTTGTCCAGCATATCCGTAATATATATGTACTACCCACCATTAGTCACTTATTAGGCCTCTTGGTTATCACATTGACTGTTGTGGTATCACAGTGCTTGTGTTCAAGTAACCCTTATTTGACTTAATAATGGCCCCAGAGCACAAGAGTAGTTTACACTGTAAGATAGGTACGTATATGAAGAACAATAGGGTTTGATACTATCCTTGGTTTCAGGTATCCACTGGGGGTTTTGGAACATACCGTCTCTGGATAAGGGAGGACTGCTTACTTACTGTATTGCCTATGGATACTTTTTGCTATATGGCAGAGTTGAGTGGTTACAACAGAGACCTTTGGGCCTGCAAAGCCTAAAACAGTACCTAACCTTTTACAGAAAAAGTTTGCCAACTCCTAGGCTAGATTCACATTGGGGATAATAAGAAAAGAGGCTGGAGTGGTAGGGTAGGGAAATAGTTCTCAGTCTTTAAAATTCATTTCCCATAGTGTATCTTTTCATGTGTATTCCCACTAACCAGTATTAAGCTTTACTTCACATACTTGCCTTCTAAAACTATAGATTTCTTCCTCATTGACCTCCCAGCCCCACACAGACGGTGCTTTTGAGAATCAATGCTGTGGAATATTGAAAGCTATCTTAAAGATTTTCAGCTCTTTCCTTAGAGGGAGCATGAAAGCTTTGGAGTTGCAAAGTATTATGATTGGTGGAAGTTTTATTATGAGGTTTGACTTATATTAGGTATAACATTTGTTGGAGTCTAGTATGACTAGCATTTAAAATATGACCAGTACTCAGAAGTGGGCAGTAGTCTGAAGTGGCGATTGGGAACATGGGTTTATGGTTTACTACTAATGTCTCTGTCTCCTATTTGTAGAATAAGTTTATCTTTGCTACTTTGCATAATTATTAATATAAGATTATGAAGTTCATAAATAGTAAAATAAAAAATGCTATCCTAGCATACTGATACTGTTTTCTTCACTTACTTATAGTACTTTATATTATTCTCTTCTATTTTCTCTGGTTTTAAGTTATAATTTTTCTCTTATAGCCTCTTGAGATGGAAACTTAGCTTTTTTTTATTTTTAAATGTTTAATGTACATTTAAGCACAGTTGTGGCCATATCCCATGAAATTTGTTATTTAATAGTGTTTTTATTGTCATTAAGTTAAAATTATTTTCTATTTTCCTTTGGGATTTCTTCTTTGACTTGTGGGTTATTTAGAAGTATATTTTAAAATTTTGAATGTATGAGATTTTTCTAGTTATTTTTTGATATCTAACTTTCATTGTGAACTTAAAATATACTCAGTGATTTCAGTCCTTTGACATTTGTGTGAGTCTCACTTTATGGCCTAGAATATGGTCAGTATTTGTATTCTTGGGAAAAAATGGTATTTTACAGATATTGAGTCCAGTGTTTATTTATACATGTCAGGTAGTTAGATCAAGTTTGTTAATTGTGTTCAAATTGTCTATATCCTTATTGCTTTTGGTCTTCCATACTGAAAAAGGTGCTTTCAGTGTTCTGTGATTGTGGTTTTGTCTGATTTTCCTTGTAGTATAGTTCTTTTGATTTCTTGCTTTATATAATTTAAACCTATGTTTTTAGATGAAAGAATTATATCTTTATGTTGTTTTGAATTTTATATCATTATAAAATATTTCTTATCTCTAATGTATTTTACTTTAAAGTCTACTTAGTCTGATCATCTTTTTTTTTTTTCTTTTTTTTTTTTAATTCATTTTTATTGTTAGACTTATTGGGGTGACATCTGTTAGCAAGGATTACATAGGTTTCAGGCATACAATTCTACAGTGCATTGTCAACTTCATGTATAATAAGTTCTGATCATCTTTCTTATGGTTAGTTTTTGCATAGGACATATTTTTTTTCCATCTTTTCACTTTGGCCTTTTTCTTTCCTTATATTTAAGGGGTGTCTCTTGTAAGCACCATGTAGTTGTATTTTGAGTCTATGACAGTTTTTGTCTTTTAATGGGATCCTTTCAGTTTGCTTGCATTTAATGTAATTACTGATATATTTGAATTTTAATCTCCTAGCTGCTTTTTGATTTTTATTTGTCCTGCTTTGTATCCTTTTTGTCTTTGTTTGGGTTATTTTTTTATTATTTCATTTTCCCTTCTATGTTAGAGAATATATAGTAATTATATATATATACTCTATTATTTTAGTGGTTATCCTTGATAGTACTATTTTTATTTATCAAAGGCTAACACATTTTTAATTTTATCTTTTTAAACAATGCAGAAATCTTAAGAGTACTTTAACTCCAATTATGCTACTTTTATGCTATTGCTGTCAATCATTTTACTTTTATATGTATTCCCTATAAGACATTATTATTTTTAAAGTCACTATTTATTTAGAATTCCCACAAATTGCCCATCTTGTTGATATTTATGTCCACATCTCCAGGCTTAACATGTAGCTTATCTTCCTTTTCCCTAAAGAATACTCTATAGCAAGCTTGTGCAACCTGCGGCCTCATGCAGCCCAGGACGGCTTTGAATGTGGCCCAACACAAATTCATAAACTTTATTAAAACATTATGAGACTTTTTTGTGACTTTTTTTTTTTTTTTTTTAAAGCTAAGCAGCTATTGCTGATGTTAGTGTATTTTATGTGTGGCCCAAGACAATTCTTACCGTGTGGCCCAGGGAAGCCAGAAGATTGGATACCCCTGCCCTGTAGTATTTGATTTAGGTATAAATATCTTAGTTTTCTTTCTCTTGCTTTTCATTCTCACTTGAAATGGTCCTTTATTTCATATTGTTGATGTGGGTATACCATTCTAAGTTGGCAGTTATTTTTTTTTTTACTGCTTTTAAGATGTCATTCTTTTGTTTTCTTGGCTTCTGTTTTTCTGAAAAGTTTTCTGACCCCAATAAGTCTAACAATAAAAATGAATTAAAAAAAAAAAAAAAAGAAAAGTTTTCTGTCTTGTACTCTATTGTAGATCATTTCCACTTATTCTCTGGTTTTACCATTCTGCTCTTTTATCTTTAGTTTTGAGCAGTCTTACTGTAGTGTGTATCAGTGACTTTTTAAAAAAAATTTATCCTTGGTGTTTTGTAAAACTTACAAAATTTATAGTTTAATCTTTGATCAGCCTTAGAAAATTCTCAGACTTTATCTTTTTAAGTATTGCTTTGGGTAAGTTTTCTTTCTCTAGAATTCTGGTTTTATGTATGTTAACGTTTCCCTTGTCTCTTACAGTTTCCTGCTTTTCCATCGCTTATCTCCATGCTGTTTTCTGTGTATTTTCATCTGACTTATTTTCTAGTTCACTAGCTCTCTGTTCAGCTCTGTGTAGTCTGCTTTTAGAGCTACCCACTGAATTTTTCAATTCTAGAATGTCCATTTGGTCCTTTTTTGTAGTTTCCAGTTTTCTGTCTAATTCTCAAAATTGTATTTTAGTGTCTGAATATGCCTAACATAGCCATTATTTTAAAGTCTGAGTCTGATAACTATTATCTGGATGTTCTATTTGGCTTTTCTGTCAGTTCTCATTTCTCGTGGTTTTTATGTTCTAGTTCCTTGTTTTTCTCTTCTGTTCACAATTTTTGACTGAATACCAAATTTTGTATACCAAGAATATAAAAAATAATTTGAGCCCTAGTATAATATCTTTCTCTAAATAGTATTTGTATTTGCTTCTGGCTTGGATTACTTTTAATATTGAGATGGTTTTAATTGTAGACCTTCAGAGCTATAACCCGAAGTGTAGGGAAATTTCAAAGTTTCCTCCTTAGTGGACCCTGGACTGCAGTTTACTTCTCTGGCCTTTTAGGGTTGTTAAAAGCTCTGCTGAGTTTTTCATCTTCCTCTTCCAAAACTGGTAGAGGCCATTGGGGGAAGCTTCCCTAAATTCTGGACTTTGCATCTCTAATTTTTTTCTTCTCCTGGATGTTGTCCCTTGTTAATTTTTAAGTGATGTCAAACAGATTTTTAAATATACATTTTTCTGCTTTTCTAGTTCATATGGTTTTACTGTGAATAGAGAAGAATGCCATTTAAGCCTTCTCTTTACATTTCTCTTACATTGTCTATTTTTTAAGAGAAAAGTGGAAATATTAGGGATTCTTATTTCAAAAGGGATTTTAAAATACACTTAGTAGTAGTTACGTTTAATTGAAATTATTTCAAGCAAATGACGGCCAACAGTCTAAGATTCTGGACTCTCTCAGTGTTTAGATAGCATACACATTGCTCAAACATTCTATCAGACACCGTTCGTTGTAGATCGTTGAACTCCTGGGTCAACATAAACATATCCAGGTAATTATATAGTCCCTATAGATGCCACGAAAGACTAAACAGGATAAACTTGTGGAGAGATTAAAGTCCTAATGGATTATAAATTTCATTTTTTTGGAATTTTAGTTACAGATTTATTATGTGACGTATTCAGGTATAAACCACTTCATAGTATACATGCTGCATCAAGGGTCCCCAAGGTCACCCCCATGTTTGGAGGTGACTCAACATATAATTGTACTTACAGGTAGGACTTATTACAGTGATATAATAATGACATCCAGCTGGTTCATAAGTGGAAAGGCACAGGTGGGGTCTAGAGGAACCTCTATGTGGGCTTTTTTATGCTCTGTCCTTCTCATAAGAAGTCACATAGAGCACTTTCTTCTCCTACCAACATGAGTAAGAGAGAGAGAGAGAGAGAGACAGAGAGTGTGTGTGTGTGTGTGTGTGTGTGTGTACACACACACACACACACACACACACACACACACACAATGTTTCTGCCCAGGGAAACCTATTAGAGACTCAGTGTCCAAGATTTTTATTGAGTGCTAGTCATGTAAGTACTCTTTCTTGAGCACATATCCTAAATTCTAAAATCCCAGAAGGAAATCAGGTGTTCAACATAAACTGCATTGTTTGTACAAACAGTGAGCTTATCATTGAGGGAAAGTTTTATATCTTGAAACTGTTTACCTGACAGGTTCCCAGATGCCAGGCAAGGGCCATCCTTGCAAACAGGTGTTTCTGAAGATAGCTGTCTCGGCCAGTTGTTACCTCTTTTCTGCACACATGCCTAAAATGACTCACTGTTCAGATTTTCTGTAAACATTGTATGTGAATATCAAAAGTCTGCATGATAATTTTTGTTTTGGTAATTAGTAAAGTGTTTTATCATTAAACTTAGGTAGCTAAAATACTTGGGTGGTTGTAATGTCTAAATATGTTCCATACAGGTTTTTACTAATGTGCCAATGCCTGTTGTCAGTTTTAATCCATGTATGGGAAGAGCAGGACAATGTTAGAACATCTAGTACATCTAAAAAGATTGTTTAAAAATTAAATTACAATGGGAAATAATCTATTATGAAAAGATACTTCAGATGTCTCCTTTTAAAGTTCATATTGAACCACCCACATAGTTTTCAGATTTCAGTGGATTTGTTTTTCTTATGGGAACTTTTTGAGGAAAGTAGCTGTATGTTACCAAGAATTTGTACTTGAACAGTTGAAGTTCACTTGGCAGTCAGAAATATTGAAAAAAATAATTTCTGACTACTATTAGAGTCAAATTGGAGAATCTTAGATTTATAGACTAGATTTCTCATTTCTAAATGTGGAAGCTGACCCAGAAAGTTAAGTGACTTGTCAGCAAAACTGTGAATAGTGCTGGTTAATTTCATGTCATCAATATTTAGTTCTGGAATATGCAAATGAAAACATTGTTAAAAATAGCAGAGGCCATGGATTAATTTTGAATTTTCTCTAGTGACTTTGGATATCTTTTCATGCCTAATTTGGTCATTTCGTTTATTCAACAAATTTAACAAGTACTTCTTTAACCTCTGCTATGTGTCAGATGCTAGTTTTAGGTGCCAGAGATCAGTTTTTCTTATTTGTAACCAAATTAAAGTATGTCCTATAAAGGGTGCCTTGGAGTTGCCTGCTTTTCTTTAGGTTCTAAAGTATATACATGTATTACGTTGTATCTGGTCCCTCAAAATATGTTAATCTCTTTTTTTCCTCTTAAGGTAATACTGCATTGCATGATTGCGCAGAATCTGGAAGCTTGGACATCATGAAGATGCTTCTTATGTATTGTGCCAAGATGGAAAAGGATGGTTATGGAATGACTCCCCTTCTCTCAGCAAGTGTGACTGGTCACACAAATATTGTGGATTTTCTGACTCACCATGCACAGACCAGCAAGACTGAGCGGATCAATGCTTTAGAACTTTTGGGAGCTACATTTGTAGATAAAAAACGAGATCTACTTGGGGCTTTGAAATACTGGAAGAAGGCAATGAACATGAGGTACAGTGATAGGACTAATATAATTAGCAAACCAGTACCTCAGACACTAATAATGGCTTATGATTATGCCAAGGAGGTAAACAGTTCAGAAGAGCTAGAAGGTCTTATTGCTGATCCTGATGAGATGAGAATGCAGGCACTATTAATCAGAGAACGTATTCTTGGTCCTTCTCATCCTGACACCTCTTATTATATTAGATACAGAGGTGCTGTCTATGCAGATTCTGGAAATTTCAAACGATGCATCAACCTATGGAAGTATGCTTTGGATATGCAGCAGAACAATTTGGACCCTTTAAGCCCAATGACTGCCAGCAGCTTATTATCTTTTGCAGAACTGTTCTCTTTTATGCTACAGGATAGGGCTAAAGGCCTGCTGGGCACCACTGTTACATTTGATGATCTCATGGGCATACTGTGCAAAAGTGTCCTTGAAATAGAGCGAGCTATCAAACAAACTCAATGTCCGGCTGACCCATTACAGTTAAATAAGGCTCTTTCCATCATTTTGCACTTAATTTGCTTGTTAGAAAAAGTTCCTTGTACTCTAGAACAGGACCATTTCAAAAAGCAGACTATATACAGGTTTCTTAAGCTGCATCCAAGGGGAAAGAATAACTTCAGCCCTCTTCATCTGGCTGTGGACAAGAATACTACATGCGTAGGGCGGTACCCTGTTTGTAAATTTCCATCTCTGCAAGTTACTGCAATACTGATAGAATGTGGTGCTGATGTGAACGTCAGAGACTCCGATGACAACAGTCCCCTACATATTGCTGCTCTGAACAACCATCCAGATATCATGAATCTCCTTATTAAATCAGGTGCACATTTTGATGCCACAAACTTGCACAAACAAACGGCTAGTGATTTGTTGGACGAGAAGGAAATAGCTAAAAATTTGATCCAACCCATAAATCATACCACATTGCAGTGTCTTGCTGCTCGTGTCATAGTGAATCATAGAATATATTATAAAGGGCATATCCCAGAAAAGCTAGAGACCTTCGTTTCACTTCATAGATGATAATTGACTGGATTTTTAGTACTGTTAAAGCACGAATTGTTAACAGTGGTTTCAACAGTTGTGTCAACACCAGCATTCATTCAGCTTGATATCATCATGCTCTCATTGGCTAAAGCAGTATCAACATCAAATTTACAGGATTGGTTTTCCAGTATTTAATATCAATGTACCGTATAATATATTTGTGAATTATTTAGACATGTAATGTTATATTCAGATTTCTAAAATTGTCTGCCAAAGGCTTATCCATTCTGATTTTGTTTGCTGTTGGGTGTTTCGGACAGAGGTAACCATTTTTCAGTGGTGTCTTTTCTGGTTTGTGAATTTTATACAATTGAAGGTCTTTTTTGTCTTTTTCCTTCTCTTTTCCAAGCTTCTCCCCTGTTTCCGATTTTTCCTGAATCATTTCCACTTATTCTTTTTTCCCCCTTATCAATCCATGGTAGGTTGTACAAACTTTATGGACTTGTTCCATTTGCAGTTACCATAAGTGCTTTATCTTCTCTATGCACCGGCTTAAACTTGACTGTTGTATGTTAGCATATTTTCTATGCAGTAGTTGGTCAACTTCAACTCAAAAACACTGTTAAGTTTGTTACAAAGTTCATTTTATGAAAGTACTCTTGTAGCATGGCAATTTTATTGGTTAGTTACCTGAGCTCGAGCTTTTTTGTTTGTTTTCTCCTCATATCTGAGGTTTCTTTCTCTAATCCACTGAAATTATTGTGTGCTAAATTTGGGGGGGAATGTATTCTAACTCATTAACCCAGTTGAAATTTAGGTCTGTCATCTTAATATATCATGCAGTAAAAGGCAGAATCTTTATAAAATGACCCACCTTTCATGCTGTGCCAGCGTTGTCCTGCTTGTGCTGATGATGTGATTAGGTGTAGAGAATTCGCTTAAATTTAACCTAAAGTTTATCACACAGCTTAATGAGTCACATTTAAATATTCTGTAATTGAACTGCAAATCACTTTTAGTTATAAAAAGAGCTAAAGCATGTCAGTGGCATGACGCTTGCCAAGCCAGATCTAGGCATCTAGGATAATTAAGGTATGTTAGTATGCAATTTACTCCATAGTATCCAAGGTCAGTAACAGTTTTCTTCTTTCTTTCTTCCAGCTTAAGTATACCTTTAAAGATAACTTGCATGAATTACTTTGGTCTTAATTATTTGTCACCATAATTAAACACAAAAGGTTGCAGTGCTTCCTATTCTCTTACTGAAAGTTAGCTTTTCTTTTCTTTTCTTTTTTTAATTATTTTTTCTTTGATTTTTAAAACACCTTTGCTAATGCCACAGAAAGGGCTCTTTTAACTTAAACAATAAGTGAAAAGTACTAAAAAAAAGATTCAGGTAATTATCATTCAGCACTTTATTGTTACTCAGAATAAAATTTATGATGGCATATTTGCCCTGAAAATGTCTTAATGAAATTGTTCTGAATAAAAAACTCCTTATTGATTTGAGAAGAATTCAGTTTACCTGTGAGTTTAATGAGCTGGATCACTTGGATTTTTGTGTTCACATTTTATTCTAAGGGTTGATATAATGGCATTTAAGGAGTCATCGTTGAAGTCACATTAGATTTATTTCATCATATTATAAAAAATTTGTAATGAAGAGCAGTAAATAAACAAAACAGTGTTACACTTATTTTCTAGTTAAATAATTTAGGTTTGATTTTTAAAAAGATAACCATTTTTACTAGATTGTAAATTTCACCATTGACAAAGGCCGACTGGATATAAATGGTTGCTTTCCAACCTTTTGATGAAGAGATTTTAACATCTTATTTACCCTGGGCAAATTTGATAAAATATTTCAACTGCTACATATAATAAAAAAATAAATTGTGACTTAGACAAATATTCTAGAAATATCAGACATCAGTATTTTAAAATCATTGACTCTAACCTTGTGATACAAGAATTTATATATGCATGAGCTACTTTTTTTTTTTTTTTTTTAAAGAAAGCTTTGCAAGTAGAGCAAATCTGTATTAGTTGAGCTGAATAACTTTGGGGTAAAAGATGAGAAGTTGGATTTTTAAGTGATTTAATATTTCCCCTTCCTTTTGTGGGAGGGGTAGGAGGACCTACATGCTTTCTTAGTAAGGCACATCTCACACTGTTTTACAAGTAAACTTGAATTGTGCAACTCTATAAAATAAGGATTTCTTTACATAGTGTTTTTCCACCACTAAATATAGATAACTTAGAACTATTTCTCAGTCTTGATAACTGAAATGCCTTATTTCATTTAGGATACAATTCTCCTGTTTGCCGCCTCCTCAGATGCCATTAGGAGCGCTTGAAAAATCTGTTAGTTTAATAGCTAAAAATTGTCCATGATTTTATTTTAGAGGAGGTTGGTTAATAAGCATGACCTCAGACACTGTTTAGGCCTGTGTCAGAAAGTATCCTCAAAATTGTTGTGCCACTGAAAAAACAAATTGTGTTATTTTTATAACCATAGGTGAGTTATTTAATACTTAATGAGCTAAATGTATTCATTTGAGTCAGACTAAACTTTACACTGTAGCATGGTGATGTCAGTTATAGTTAATGTGTAAGTTTTTATTACATTTCTATAAAAATGCCCTTTTAAGGCCTGCTGAATTTTAGATGTTCCATTATTGATCATTTCTGTAAAAGAAATGATCATTTCTCTGAGATTAAATACCAGTCTACTTTATAAAGACAAGTGAATTATAGATCTAAAAAATTCATTTTCTTATTCATAAATCTGACAGATGCATAAGCTCAAATTAGCAAAAGATAATTTGATGCCCAGTATGATTTTGAAGTTAAATAACTGCTCACCTGTAAAGTGACTACCTTAATGTATAATATTTTAGAGATCTCCCATCTACTATGATTTCAGAAAATGATTAGGTTATATTTGAAAAGGTAGCTCTTTAAAATTGTATTGCCCAACAGAAGCACATTGAATTTTACAGGTATAATCATCCTTGCAATTAATTTTCTCAGAATTGTGGGAGCTGGATGAGATAATAACCATATTTTTGTGCACTGTAACAGCAGCATTATTGCTTGGAACTTTAACCATTTTAGAGTTAGATACTAAGGAAACTAAAATTAATTGGTCATTTTTTTTCCCCTTATATATCACTAAACTAGTTTTTCTCCCTTTTTGTCACTTCCCATTGTAGATTTTTCAAAAGGAGTACTGTATTCAGGTGCCAGCCAATAAATTGTCACACGGTGGAAAATGATATGGCACAACATTCATTGTAAGGTTTAATAAAATTAAATTTGCACCAAGTACAAGTGTATTCTTATGAACTTAGTAACTTGATTGATGTTATTATAATGCTTTGGATAGTGGACTCCTGCTTCAAAGAACATCTAATTTATGGTTAGAACTTGAGACAACATTTATTATTAATATTTATATATAAATAACAAAGATGATTTATGTACAGTTTATTATAAGTTTTTTTAGTAAAGACCAGAGAAATTGAACATGGGAAGGCTTTTGTTGTCAAATATATAGGAGAGGGGTTGCTTTTAATTATTCTTGCTTTTTTAACTGGTTTGGTATTGTCAGAATTATGTCACAAATATATTACTTTGAAGGTAAGTTTTATGAATTTATTTCCATCACTTTTAAATCAGAATCTAGTATTCCTTGTCTTTTCCTTATATGTAAGTTTCCTAATACAAAAATCTTTGATAGATCCAGAAAATTCACTGGCCATAATTTCTAAGCTGCAGGCATAGACTGAAACAGCAGCTGAGGAAGCTTTCTCCTTTGGAATCATTAACCTGTCATATCTGCAAGTACAGGCTTTATCATCCTTTTGACAGGACCCTTTTAAACTTTACCCTTGGTTCTGTGCTTGTCCTGAATACTACCACCGATATTTAAAAGGAAATTTAAATTTATAAGGATAAGAATATTATATTTTTAAAGATTTGAACTAGGAAAAGTCTTATGTCCTCAAGATACTCTATATTTTCACACCCCCCCCCCCGCCCCCAATCTCAGTAGTATCAACAGGTTCTTGAATAATAAGGGTTGTCGAAGTTGTGAAATAATTGGTTCCTGGCTGCCATGTAACTTTATGTATTATTTTAAAGGTTCTTTTAAAAATACTTTTTTCTAGTAAAATTAACTCAGCTTTATATAATTATTTGTTTGTTTTCCTACTATTCATGCCTGATAAAAATAAAACAAACTGTTTCCCTGGCTTAAAAAATTGAATATTTAAACTTAGGAAAGGAATATATATAAAACACATTTACATTAATGGAGGATTAGATGAGTAGTAACACTAAAACAATCTAAGTGCTTATTAACCACTCTATACTTTGGTGTTAAATCAAAGAGTGGCATGGTTTAAAGTATTTGACATTATTGCCAAAAATAAAAATGGGGGAAAAAAGCATTAATCTATTATAGAAAAATTATTTCAAAAACTTTCCAGTAAACAGTCTTTTGTAAAGTGAGATCTATTTATTTTAAGAAAATTTGATTTTTATTAATTTTTTTCCCTTTTCTGAAAGACCAAATATAACTTTGGCAGGTTTACTTCTTTGTCTACATAATAGACAACCAATACTAATTGATGCTAGGATTGGTGTTTGTTTTTTAAATTCTTTCATCCTTACAATTGGATGTCTTTGTAGATTTTAAAACTATAAAGGATGCCT